>AYJT01079640.1:0-28024 GCA_001278415.1 Ocimum tenuiflorum | reverse complement strand
GCCGTTGAAATTCCTCCAGCCTCCATACTGACGCACGTAGTTGGGCGATTTAGATAGAGAGAGGAACGAGGTGAGGTGGAAGGAATAGAAGAAAGAGGAAAGCGCTAGAGATGTGTGTGTGTGTGTGTGTGTGAAGAGTGAGACTATTTTTTCCTTTTTCTTTTTTACTGACAGTAAAGGGATCGAGAAATATGGAACCCCAGAAGCCTCCATGACTGTTGATTAATAAACAATTAATTAAAGAGGAAGTACCCTTTCTACCCAACTATTATTATCTCATTAAAAAAGATATTACTAATCCCAATTATAATTTAAATAATAATAATAATAATCACTTTTCCCTTGACATTATCATGTTTTGTCTTGGCAAGGCGACAGAATTTCCGAAACCTCAATTGAATAAATTACTGTTACAGTCATCTGATTTTGTTAGTATAAAATATAGTGGAATATAAAGGATCTGATCTCTTTTTCACCTGCTCTGTGGATTTTCATACAGTGTTTATGTACTTGGAAACAGTTAATGCGGAGTAATAAATCGTAGAGTGATTATTGATGAGTATTTAATACTCACGTCGAAAAAGAAAAGGATGATCTATTATTGAACATAAGCGCTGCATCAAAATGATTAATAGTTTAGCAGGATTAGAATTTAAAAGTCGTTGAATAATGACATTAATCAACTTTTTAGTTGAGCTGTTTCATTTTGACTATCCCATAGGTAGTTTTATAATCAAATAACAAAGAGTTTTAGGTGATAAATATTTAAGAGTTTCAACCATACAAGTGTTCGTGCCAAATATGGTTTCATTTTTTCACATGTGCCAACTGATTTTTTTCCCTTTATTTCCTCTAAAATAATTTGGAAACTTCAAATGATCATAATCATTCGATTTAATTATTTTTTTATATATTGTATATCAATTTCAAGACAATTTATTGATCTTTGAAACGAAATTGATATTGCATATCTTCATATATAAAAAAAATTAGACATAAATATAATTTCAATAAAATCTAGGCAAATCAATGAACAAACTGAGTTCTTGTAAAATGCATTGTTGCACCTAGTAAAACGGATGTTACTGAGGAAAAATATGTGTTTTTAAATTATTGAAAATGCAAATCAAAGAAAATTAGGGTAAATCACGTGATATATATATATATATATTTTTTTTTGTAAAAACGCATTGTATCGCCTGACAAAGTGCATTTTTAACTTCCACGATCAAATCCCATTAATTGCGCCATTTTCATATTTGTGGATAGTTTTTATATTTGTTTTCAATATTACACGTTTTTTTTACATATATTTTTTGCTTAAAAATCATCATGTTTTTCGAAACATAAGTTACAAATTTAAAAAAAAAACATAAAATATTCAAATAAAAAAGTTCAATCGTTGATATTCTCTCATTTAATAGAAGTAGAATTTTTAATATGTATATAAGTCTTTCAAATTAAATTAGTTGTAAAAATTTTTTAATGCTTAATTTAGATGTAATACAGTATAGCTGATATTATGAACTTTAAATGAGACTAATATACCATATTTAAAACAATGTAACTCTAATTGAGATGCAATAAATCCTCACTGATATCAAATAACTTTAAAATAAATACTTTTAAATTAAATAAAATGAAAGCATTTTAATTTGATGCATTATTTGCATAATTTAAATGATAAAATTGTGACAATTTGACATTTGAATTAATTTTAATTACATAATACAATTTTTTATCTTTCAGTATAAATAGGGTAACGCTTAGCTTATGTTTATATCATTCAGAAATCATTTAAATATTACAATTTATATTCACGTTGAGAAAATAGTTAATGCTGTAAAACTTGAGTTCTATTTAGTTTATTTCCCAAGCAATCCAAAAAAAGGTAATATAAGTAATTTGTTTATATTTTTTTTCATTTTTAATTAACAATTTTTGCAGGAATACCCTTCTAAAATATGTTGTGTTCATTAATCATTAGATATTTACAAAGGTATACGTGGCAGCAAGGTTCTATATCCATCCACCTTTCTCACTATCAGCTTCGGAAAAACGGGAATGGTCATTCTGATAGAGAAAATGATGATTACAGCTGATTGTTTATCCCTCTCTTCCAGCGCATGCTTCTTCAAGATCAGAGAATTCAATTTCAAAGTAGGGTTGAGTTTTCGTCGCGGGCGAGTCGGTGGTCTGTGCTGTAAAGCCTCACTCATAACAAATTCCGATTCTTTCGAAGTCGGGAGGCTAATTGGAAGTTATGGATTCATGAACGTTACTAGGTTTGAGTTATTTCTCAAATCTCCGGTTGTTGAATTATTTTATTTGTTGCGCGCCGGTGCATTACACATTAAGCTGTGAAATTTCATCGCAATCCATGTTTTTGCAGTTACTCCGGGCCGCAGCAGGGGACCGATATGGAGTATATGCCGGGAGATATGGCGAGACTGAGGGCTCAAGATGTTGGGGAAGGAAGTGTAAAAATCAGGTACGGTTGCATTCACATGAGTGTGTGAAGTGTGGACAGAAATGAGGTATTTAGTGAGGAGTTCAACTGCTTAAGGAATGGAATTGAATCCAAGTTCAAGCAGTACTTCTTGACGTGGTTCGCTGTTTCATATTTACATCCTACACTGTGTGTATATATGTGTGTGTGTGGTGTATCTCTTTGATGTGGATTGAAGTGAGTTATCTAGTATGAGATCTAATGAATAGAAATGTATTCACCATTAGTCATATGTTTATTAGATTGTATTTATACATGTGCATTGGGTATTGAAAAGAGATATTTAATGTGAGATTCAAGGAATCAAGGTGAATTCCAGGACTTTTGTATTCTTGACTTTTGAACCGTTAGTCTTATACTATATTTTTTTGAAGGGTTAGTCTTACACTATATCGTGTTGTCTCTGTGTGTGCATTCTTAGTGTGGGTTGAAATGAGTTATTTTCTGTGAAATTTAAGGAATATAGATTACTTCAAGGAGGTTAATGTTGGCATGCTGCTTACGTCATATGTGGCAGTTATTTTGCAGACTGTATGAAGGAAGAATATCTCAAGGTCCACTGAGGGGAACCCCAGTTATTTTTAAGGTGATTATTGGTGTGTTTTAATTTTTCTGTATGTTCTAAAGTTCTTATGTTGTTAACATAGCCTGAATATGGCAAACATTGTCACCATGGTAGAGAGCCAGCTAGCTATTTGCTTAATTTGTAGACTTCTGTACAGTGAAACCATAACATGCTCCTTCATGTTGCTTGTTCTATTCTGACCAATTAATTGAGCTAAAACTTCATGAAGGTCTATCCTGGTCAACAAGTTGGTGGCCTCGAAGCTGACTTGATGGCTGCAAATGAACTCAGCGCTCATGCATCCCTTCAAGTATTTTAACATTCTTTCCTTGAAAAACTTCCCCGACCCTAATCCTCGACTGGTTTACATTTGGGAACCACCTTTGCTATATTAATATGAAATGCTCGTTCTTTGCAGAGCAGTTCAAAAGCCATGGCCTGCAGGAATATTCAGGTACTTCTTGGAGGTTTTGAGACAAAAACTGGTGAGCAGGTACATACGAGGCTTACTGTTGTACTAGAATTGATATTTTAAGTTCTTATAAGAGGATATATGAGTGTATTTCTTGTCCGCAGTGGCTTGCTTTTCGGAATGATGGAAAGTACACTGCTGCTAGCTATGCACAAGTTGCGAGTGAAAGAATGTCAAAATATAGTGATATTGGAGGGCAAAAATTTTGGAATCCTTTTGAAAAAAATGAAACTATAAAGAGGAGAAGATACTTCATTGTAAGACTCCTTCAGGGAGCAATTAGTGGCCTGGCTTACATGCATGACAATGACAGATTGCATCAAAGTCTTGGACCTGCTTCTGTTGCTCTCAAGTATGCTTGTCAACGCTCTAGACATTACGATTGTGCATTTTTTGACTTTGTCTGTTAGAGGATTGGGAACATTTCTCCTTTTCAAATTTCAGTACAGTTGTAGAGAAAGATGCTGCTTATTTGGTTCCAAGACTGGGAGACCTTGCCTTTTCCGTTGATATAAGGTACGCCACACAGTCCATGATCAACCTATAACATGAAATTAGGTGAAATCCTCACGCATGTAGATCCAATAATTCAGCTTGATAGGTCTATGCTAATTTAATTTTTGTTACAAATGGGTGTGGGAGTTGTTCGGATTATGGTCCTTAGAAAGATGGACAGATGTCATAGGACTGATTGTGGTGTAATCTTACAAGTAGCTTGTGGAAATCCAGTTTGAGTCAATGCTCAGTTATTAAAACTTGGGTATGAAAGACTGTTTAGTATGTCAGTCTCCTACTTCAGAGGTGTAGCCTGGTAAAGTCCTCTTCAACTAACGGAGAAAATTAATGGCTTGAAGGTTTTCTGAGGTAGATGGAAATACAAATGCACTATCCGAAGGGCTATGGAGAAGAGCAACTGCTGCTGGGGCTTTCACTCCTATGGAGAAACGAGCATTTGGAATTGCAGATGACATGTATATTGTACAGACTTCCTTTCTTTTGTTTATTTAAAGAAAAATTGATTTTCATCATTATTTATCCTCATATTTCATTATATTTGGTTCTTCTCAGATATGAAGCCGGCCTTCTATTTGCATATGTAGCCTTCATTCCATTTTGTGAGGCAGGAGTGATGGACAGTCTTTCATTACGAGTGAGCAAAACGCAAATCTTAATTTGTGAAATCCATTTGACAGTTCTTGCACATATGCATTACCGAGGGGTCTTATAGAAAGAGTTCTAATAAAACATTTATTGAATCGACAGAGGCTTCTTGAGAATACATTTAAACTCGATGTCCAAGCAATGAGAGAGTAAGTTGCTTTGTATATTGGAACTAGGAATTGCTCTGAAATGTCTATATTGAGTTTTTAAACCCTAAACTTTTATGCTTCATAAGCTGAATACTCATATAAACCTTATGCAGTTTATCTTGAAGCTAAAGTCTATTTGCTTGATTTGTGACAGATACTGCTCAGCTGACGACCGTCTTCTGGAAGCTGTTAAATTCCTAGATCTTGGTAACGGTGCTGGTTGGGAGTTACTTCAGGTTTACTTCCGTTCCTTCTTATATTTCTGTTATGTGTTGGATCTCCTCAAATGAATGAAACACCATCATCTTTCCCCTAGCAGTTTAAATTGGCGACTGATAAACTAAAAATAATTTTTTATAGCTGCTAAAATTCAGTTACAAACTGATCGGCTGGTTGTTTGTTTTCACTGATATTCGCCCGCACCACATGTTTTTTCAGGCTATGCTAAACCCTGATTTTCGACAGAGGCCTATTGCAGAAGCTGTGCTCAACCATAGATTTGTGGCCGGAGCTTTCCTTTAACTTGTACATGTGCAGTTTGCATTGTGTTACAGTTTGACAACAATTTTCGACTTCTACCCTTAATTTTAAAGAATTCTGTATTTCATCGGAATTTATGTTCATAAATGCTATTCCTGCAGATCTTGTTTTTATGTAATAAAATATAAAACACAGCATCCCCATTTGCAATTTGCGAGTAAATATCCATTTTATCGCACAGAAATTCAGTCTCAGCTTTTAGCAAACGGTTTTTCTCCGCCAGTTGATTATGAGTCAAAAGACTTTTGGATTTAGGTGCCCAGTTAACACAATAGACATCAGCTCCCGAGCAATAATTATATTAGGGGTTCATTGTGCAAAACAGTGTAATTTAAGGGTGTGAGTTTGTCAACTACTTCATGTTTAAGAAAGAAAACAGAAGGGTTTATTAGTATAAGCCACAATTTAGTTTAACTTTTAGGAATCATAGTTAAATTAAGAATTTCATAAATATGACCAACGATAATTGCAAAATATTCTTTATACAAGCCCAAACAAAAAAAGCATTAATTAAACCGAAAAAGTCGACCTTAGGCCTTACAACCATCACAGGGGTAACCCCCCGAAATACAATCACTCAAACTGACTAATAAAGAGGAAAAACTCGACCCCAAAACAGATAGTAGTCCCAGTTCTGGACCACAGTACAATCCCAACTAGGTTAGCACCATACCGTCGTCCCTCGTTCCTAGAACAAAATGTCATAACCGACCCAATCAAAATTGGCCCCACTACAACATATACTATCGGATCGATAAAAAACCTACGAAACATCAAATCATCCACTCAATAATTGTTCAGACTCATATGTGACACAACAGTCTCAATAGGAAAAACTGAATACAAGATTTTATATACATCCTCCTTAATCATGCGAACCACTTCCTCAACGACAAAAGGTACATCTTGAAACCCCTTCTTGTTCCGGGCATATCACAAGTGATTCGCTGTAGCAGCAAGTGCAACAAGCATAGCCTTCTTGACCACCTCAACCGCACCCTTTCCCTCACACACCACTTCAGAGCGCTCTCAACAGTGGACAGCTGATGATGCTCCCCCGCCAGTCCTTCACCCTTTGCCAGACCGCTCCCGTGCACCTACATAGGAAAAAGAGGTGATTTGAGGTTTCCGTCCGCCTCATTACACAAAAGACAAGTGACAGGAACATCATCACCCAAAAAGTGCAATCTATCCCTAGTCTTAAGTCTCTTGTGAAAGATAAACCACAAAGACATAGAGAATCTAGGAGGGAGAAAAGACTTCCATATGTTCTTGTGCCAGTACTTCTTCTCCCCCTTTGTCCTAAGATACTCATAGGCTTCGGACACTGCCTTTCCAACAAACCATTTGTTCATCGTGGTTTGGGCTTCCGAGACATCTCTAAGGAAATCCTGCAAAAGAGGGTCACGTAAGAGAAAGATCTACTTCATGAAAACAGAATCACGAGAATGAACTGAATGGGACCAGAAATCCACTCCCCTTAAATATTCAACATGAACCCAGCGAATCCAAAGAGAGTCAGACTTCTGCTGGATATTCCAAAGAACCTTCATGAGCAAGGCCTTATTCCACTGCCTCAAATCACGCAGACCAAGTCCACCTTCATCCTTCGGTCTGTAACCCATCATCCATGCAATGGGGTTGGACTTATCCCCCCAAAGAAAGTGCAGAACAAGCCAAGTGAGTCTATCAATCACCGCCGAGGGTATAGGAAGAACCTGGAACCAATAGTTCTCCACACCCTGAACCACCGAACGAATCAACTCAGTCCTTCCTGCTAGCGAGAGCGACAAACTCGACCACCTCTTGATCAATCCAGTGACCGAATCCACCAGGGAGGAATACTGATGATTATTAAGTTTCTAAGACGCCAACGGCACCCCAAGAAACCTAATCGGCCAAGACCCCACCGTGAATCCGAAAAGCTCCTGAAGCTGCTACTGCTTTAAATCCGAGGCTCCACCAAAATAGATATTGGACTTCCTCTAGTTCACCTGCAGCCCTGACGTCCCTGAGAATTCAGAGAGAATCCCAGAGACCACCTCCATACTTGTTCTAATGCCCTTGCCAAAAATCAAAAGATCATCAACAAACATAAGATGCGAGATACCCAACGAGTCACACTTGGACAAATAATCAAAACTTGTGTCCCTAATTCTAGCAAAAAAAAAGGCGAGAAATACTCCATGCATAACAAAAACAGGATAGGAGACATAGGATCCCCTTGTCTCAGACCCCGCTTCCCCTCAATGAACCCACGGGTACCCCCATTTAATGCTATAGAATACGTAGGACAAGTAACACAAGTCATAATCCAATGTATAAAACGGGGATGAAATTTCAAACCATGCAAGACTTCATAAAAAAAGTCCCAGGAGATGGAGTCATACGCCTTGTGGAGATCAATTTTCAGCAAACACCTAGCATATTCCTTCTTCGCCTTCCTCTCAAAACCTCTCAGAATCTCCTGCACAAGCAGAAAATTATTAGTGATGTTGCGACCTTTTAAAAATGCCGCTTGGGCTGGGTTAATAAGAGAAGGAATGAAAGAGGCCATCTTGTTTGTTAAAATCTTGGTGATAATCTTTTACAACACATTGGTACAGGAAATGGGTCGAAAATCAACAACAGTGGGCTCGTGGGCCTTCTTTGGAATCAGAGTAACCACAGTGTGGTTCAGCTTCCTCAGAAGAATACCACGATAAAAAAACTCCATCACCACATCCTGCACCTCTAGTCCCAGGATCCACCACTGGTCCTTAAAGAAAGGCAGACGAGTACCTATCAGGTCTGGGAGCCTTATTGTCACCAATGCTAGACAAGGCCTTCGAAATCTCACTCGGACGAATGTCACGAACCGACCAATCCTGATCCTCAGGTGTCACCAAGTTACCTTCAGAAAAAACCAAAAGGTCAACCAGACGCATATAGAAATCCACAAAGTTATCCCTGATCATATCCATATTATTATACACAGAACCATCCTCATGACACAAAAAAGAGTTAGTATTACGACCATGCTTCCTCTTAACCATAGAATGGAAATAGGAAGTAGCCTTATCTGCTTGAACCAAGTGGATCCCCTTCGCACGCTGTCTAAAAAACTCCGCCTCCGCATTGTCTATTTTTATACAAGGTTAAAACTTAAGAGCCAAAAGCATCAAGTTTTAACTAAATTTGCAAATTGAATATGTTTTTCAACGATTGTTGCACTTAAAAACTTGATTTTTTTGAAATAAAATAAACACTGATGGTGACATGGTGTGTTCCAAAAATTGAAAATTGTACACTTTGTTATCTAGTAGTCAAAATATCATATTTATCCTACCGCATCAGAGTGGTCACTGTGAGAAAATATTATCGGTGCCTATTTTTGCTGCAAATCAAAAAGCAGCGCACAATCTGTGATTAAAATATCGATATTATACATACTCAAATGGTTAGAAATTGAACGACAGAAGCTGCTCCCCAAAACAGCGAAGAATGAAGATCCCATGTAGTTGACTATTTACTCAATCTGTTGACGACGAAGCAACCAATATCGCAGATATTGAAAAGGTCATTCTTGGCTCCGAAGAAGGTTCATAATCAAAATAGGAAGAAGCATCAAAGCATAATCAATAGAAAGGGATTGTTCCCTTTTGGGAATCGCAGTTCATTTCGTGTTAGCGAAGGAAGAAGAAAAGAATCATCATTTTCTGGTCGCATTTTCGCTTCTTTATAAATCCATTTCTTCCATCCTTGAGGACCAGATTAAAGGTGGGAACTTTGATTTTTTTAGTTTTATAATTTTCTTGATCTGTGATTATTTGTAAATGCAGTTCTGAAGCGCATTAGATTGAGAGGTGAATTCAATTATTTTTGTTTAATTTCTCATGTTATTTATTCGTGGAGGGCTGCTTAAGCTGTCTGATTTTAGCTGCTTGTGCGAATGATTGACTAATTTCATGTTTGGTGGCTGTTATCAGAATATATTGGTATGATGTGTGAGTTTCTGCAAGCGTTGTATGATGAATATTAACTTGATTTGGTTGAATTTGGAGGGATCTCATGTGGAATTTTCAAGCATTTATTCTTGCTGATTGATTTTGTTTATGAATTTTTTGTATTTTAGAGGTGGCTGAAAGCTTATGCATATGCATGCTACTACATGTTGTGGGTGCGGCTAATGATATTCTGTCGTTTGGCTTTTATTCTACCTTTTCCATCACGTGATATGATAATATAGACATTTATGGATTGCTCAGTTTGTAAAGTGTTAACTAGCCAGGCAAGCTAGAATGTCACCAAAATTGCATTATTATTTTTTATGTCTTTTGCCTTCGAATTAATTAGTGCTTCTAAGATTTTAACAGGTCTGTCTGATTGAAACATTTGCAAAAAGCTTTTGACTAGGTGTAATATAGTGTTTGGTTTCTTTCAGCATGTTAAAAATTCCACCACTCAACCACTGCATCACTAGTCCTATATTCAGTTTTAAATTCCATTTTTTGGGGTGAAAAATCGTGAATTAAATCAAAGAACTTACTTTATCTTGTCAGTATATCGGCCCCAAGGCCATGAAACCTGACAAGCATTCGTTTCGGAATGTTAAGTTCTGGATTATTTTGTTGAGCAGTAACTGATGTTGGCGCCTTCTAAAGTTGCAAATTTATATTTGGATGTGAAATATTTTTCCCCACATCTTCTCATACAGGCAGATCTAGAGATCACTTATAAGTATTCATAACAACACCTTAATCCATGATATAGCTTTTTCAAGGCCATGATTTCTTCCACAAGTGGTCGAAAAAGCATGGGGTGTATGAATGCAGGAGAGATTTGTGTGTGCAAGAGAGTTAATAATTGGTTTTTCTTATACAAAGAGATAGGGAATGTGTTTTTTGTGTTTAAAGATTGATGAACGGAAATGAAAAATGTACTATTTTTAACTCTAGATGAGCACAAATCTTCTTTTTCAAAACATGGGTAAAGAACTTTCTCTCGAAATGGGTGTTTTACATAATCTCCAAAAATTTAAATTTTACTTATATTTGCACCTGTTTTCCTTTCTCCGCATGCATATAATTTGGATAATAATTAATGATTAAAGATCTTTCGTAGGATTCTCAAGGCTGCATGGCTGTTTTAATTCATGTTACATAAATGGAAGTGGTCATTGGCTCGTGGAGTTTCTACATACATCGAATATTTTCTGGCGATTGATGTCAAATCCTTCAATGGTAAATATCAAAGTTCGCCGCAGTTCAAATATAGCTTATAGGCCGATACAGCCATCTGACTTGGGGGTTCTTGAGAAAATTCATGGCGAACTGTTCCCCATAAGGTCAGAATTATCACTGGTTACTGAAAAAATAGTCAGTTAGTTGTTAGATTTCTCTGAAAACCATCTGATGCCTTCAGGTATGAAGCTGAGTTCTTTCACAATGTTGTCAATGGCCATGATATTGTTTCCTGGGGAGCTGTTGATCGAAGTAGGCCTGATGAACGGAGCAACGAACTTATTGGCTTTGTTACTATAAGAATCATGCCAGTAAAAGAAAGTGAGGTGAGCCTTGGTGGAGTTCATCGCCATAGATATTTACTATACACCTTATTTTGACGATGTATATTCCTTTTCTTTATCTTACCCACAACATGCTGCCTAAGACAATACATTTCTCTTTGAGAATTTACCTTTAATAGAACTAATATTCTTATAGCATTGATTAGGCATTCCCTTATTTAATCAAGCTTTCATTTTTCTTACAGATAGAAGATTTACTGAGCTTTGATTTATCAAGAATGGACCAAACATTGGTGTACATCTTAACATTGGGAGTTGTAGACTCATACAGGAATCTGGGAATAGGTATGTTGTTGGTTTTCCCTGTCTAATTCACCACCTTTTGGAACGTATAAGCTTCTTTGCTGAATTCTATGATATTGGGTTTCAGCCCGTTCACTAATCCATGAGGTGATGAAGTATGCCTCAAGTCTTTCTAGTTGCCGTGCTGTTTATCTACACGTGATCTCATACAATAACCCAGCGATACATTTGTACAAGAAAATGTCCTTTCAGTGTGTACGGAGGCTGTACAATTTTTATTATATCAACGGGCAGCATTATGATTCCTACCTGTTTGTCTACTATGTGAATGGTGGCCGATCTCCCTGCTCACCCCTGTAAGTGAAATACTCCATATCTAGCACTAATTTTCTAAATTGCTTCAAGAAGCCATTGTTATGCTTCATATTTTAGGTTAACCATCTGTTGTTTACAGTAATGCTAATAAAGGAATCGAGTATGTTAAACTACAAAGTAGGATTATAACTTTCTGAGAAGCTCTTAACAACTCTCTCTCTCTCAGCTATTAGTGGATAAACAAAACGGATTGTGCCTCTCCTTCAACGTGGAGTTCATTTGAGGGCAAGAGAAAATGAAATATCTTTGATCTTACTTGGGGAGATAAATGATTGAATCTTGTAGATGACAAAATAGTTTGATGGAGACAAGCTTATTTCTTAATGACTTGAGTTCTTCTGATGGTTGATCTAGCTCAGTAGTCGTTATTTGCAACTGACTCTGCCTTGCATCCTGCAGAGAACTTGTGACTGTATTTGTTACTTATGCAAGGAGTGGGTTGAAATCAGTGGCTGCAAGGCTGTGGAAAAACGACGACAGGAGGATTTCCAAGTGGGTGAAATATAAAGAATCAGGTTGTCTTCTTCCCAAAAGAATGATGAGGAATGAGGGTTCTAGGTGCCAGTTTGTCTAAATCTGTGAGTGATTACTTATGAGCCATGTAACACTCTCAGCTATATCATGTTATCCGATGCATTTATTTTTCTTGATGAGTATATATGAGTTCTCTACATGCATCACTTGTAATGTTTTCATAATCTTTGCCACATAAATGGGGCTCTGTATCTGTTATGCTTGAAAAGGATGACGGGTAGGTGGATTTCCTCCTCCTGTTATTATGAATTTTGTTGTTGTTTTTTCTGTTAAAACACGATCCAGTCGTAGCAACTGCAACTTTTATGATTCATGTTTTTTTTTTTTGGAAAAATATGTTATGTAATACCTCCCGTGAAAATTAAAGATGCACCCTAAGAATTTAAGATATCTCATGAGACTTAACTGTTATGTGATACCTCGCGTGAAAATTAAATATGAACTCTAAAAATTAAAGGGGAGGTCTCATGCAAGTATGTATTTGTTTCTTCAGGGTTGCACTAAATACTAGAATTACAGGTTCACTGTTTGGGCATCTTCCCAATTTTGGGCTAATAAAATAAGATTTATTTTGACAATTTCATATAATTATTGTATATTCATATAATACTGAAAAATATTCTGTCAAATAAAATAAAAATATATTTTCTTCTCACATATTTTGTGGGATTATGGTCCGTAAGAACATATCCCAATACTGAATTTTGAACTGTCATATCCCAAAGTTTGAAGAAGAATTTATCCTTTTTAAACACAAGATAGACAATATTGTGGCACATAGTGGTTATAAGAGGACAATGCATAATTGTGTGATCAATAGTAATACATCCCAACCGTCCATTTTTAGCAATTAAGAGATGAGATTATCCAAGGAAATGTCGTCATTAAATTATGCATTTTATATTATGCATAATTTTATTTGTTCATATCTTAGTCATTAGATCTCAAAATTTGATGGATATTATTCATTATCATTTATCACCTAATAAACACTTATCATTGGATTACAAATCTCGTGGGACATTAATAAATTAAATGTGAATGTACCCTATGGCTTTGGCCTTGCGCTTTTGTTTACAATGCAGTGTGATTAGTCTCGTGTATTATTTGTAGTCAATTGCATGAAGTCGAAGTTTTATTTTATTTTATTTTGTTACGGAATTGGAAGTTTTATCGCATGGTACATTGTGTTTTTGTTCAGTCATTATGTGTTGGGTGATTTCGGTGGTTGGTGTCTCCTCAAAGATGACCAAACAATAAATTTCCTTTTGTTTTTTTTAATTTATGTAAAATAAAAATAACTAGAGACTATAAACAACATAACGGGGGCCCTCAAATGCCGCCTCAACGGTAAGACCTGAAAGAATAAAATATTACAACTTCGACTCTCTCCAAATTAAAGAAATCTAGAGTCGCGCATATCATTTGTTTATACAAAGTGACAATTTTGGAAGATTTTTAGGACCCATGCAATTTCTAATGAACCCATAATCTGATTTAGAAATTGCATGTCCATTTCATTTTCCCAATTCTTACGTGCTGGTTGGTAGGGTTTGGTACTCATTATGAACCACTTATCCATTCAAAATTAGTCGACATACGTATATGTCTACGTAATTAGAGACACGGAATCATAGGTAAAAAAAATACAAACACAGCACATTAACTTAGGATGCAATCCTTGCATGAACAAATCCTTCCATGTAGAAAAAATTTAATAAATGTTAACAAAACCAACAAGCAAATTGTCAAACTCCGTAGAAATATAAACAATTGTATATTTCACCGCTCTAACTAAAGAAGGAAGTAAAACAGATCAAGTAAGAGAGAAGAAACAGGAGTCAATGACTCTCCACAACACGCCATTGTCAGATTTTTCAGACACTCCCACACTATAAGAAGATGATGCTATAAACAGAGAAATTCCACACGAAACTAACTTACGACGAAATGGAAGAAGATGGCTTAAAGAAAGGCCCATGGACACCCGAAGAAGATCAAAAGCTCGTCGACTGCATTCAGAAATACGGCCATGGCAACTGGAAAGTGCTCCCAAAGCTTGCTGGCCTCAACAGGTGTGGGAAGAGCTGCCGCCTGCGCTGGACAAACTATCTCCGCCCCGATATCAAGAGAGGAGCCTTCACTGATGAAGAAGAGAGGATCATCATTGAACTTCATCAAAAACTAGGCAACAAGTAATATCTGTACTCTTCTAACCTTGATTTTCTCTGTGCTGTCTGAAGACCGGAATCTAATCTTGATGCGTTTTTGTTTTCAGGTGGTCAGCTATAGCTGGTTATCTGCCAGGAAGGACGGACAATGAGATCAAGAATTTTTGGAACACTCGCCTCAAGAAGAAGCTTCTTCTGAATGGGATAGACCCTGACACACACATGCCAAGAGCTCGTTTCGATACCTTCTTACCAGGGCTGCCTCAGCTACTAAGCTGTAACGATACGAGGAATCTTGCCTGGGAGAATGTTGCGAGGTCTCAAGTGGATGTTGCTCGTTTAGCGAAAACTATACTGCTAGGCAACATTTTACAGTTGCTGAGCGCTGGTCCTTCGCCTCCTCCTCTCCCAGTGGAAAATTTTAGTCCTGGCCTCGAATCAGCTCGAGTCATGAACGGGCCGCCATGGGATACCTCTGTGATGGGATTGCAGTCGGGCTTAAAAGATGGCCATGGACCTGTATTTCAAAGCGCAATGGATATAAATAGCAGTGAGCTTGGGGAATCGTCTATTATGCACGCAGATTATGCAGTACCGGATCTTGTCTCAGCATCTCCCGAGTGTTTTAGCAGAGATCAAGAACCCAACTGTTTCATCAGCCCAACTGAATTTCCTGACCCTCCAGCTTCATCTGATGCTTTAGGAGATCTAATGGATGATGAAGCAAGAAACTACTATTGGAAACAACTACTTGAGTAAGTAAAGTCATGTTTTGTATTCTTTGGCAAAAGGTATTTCTTCTTTATTTGTGTGTTGCTGGCTGGCAGAATATAATCATTTCCTGCTGCTTATTTCATTGCAGTCAAGCAAGTCTGCAGCCATGATCAAACTCGTTCTTGACGGAGGATTCTGTCAACAGAGCGAAGAATATCTCAGGGAAAAAATTACCAAATAATAAGCAATAAGAAAAATAAAAGATTTCCGTACACTACTATAGTTTGCTGCAGTATAGACACCCACGCTCCGATTCAAGTTATCCGCATTTTTTCCATGTTGTATAATTGTTAAATAAGTTAAATCATGGAGCCAATGTAAATAGAAAAATACCCTGTTTATTGTTGTGTGTGCAATGTTAGTCTTCCCTAATTTTATGTTTTATTCTTCAGGCTGGCTTGATCTGATTTCTGGCTCAATGTAATAGTTTTCATGCACCCCACTCAAAAATTCTAATCATCTATTTGTTCTTTCCCCCTTGGTATCAGAAGTAACAGGTACAGTTCAACTATTAGGTACAACAAATCACTTATTCAAACATAGTTGAAATAAAATGTCACATCACCTTGTGTGGAGTGTCACAATCCAGGCAACCTAAATCCATGGGGATCTGGATCTGAGTGAATCTGCCTAGATAAGAATACTACTTCCCCAGATTAAAATAAGAGTTTTTGGTAATGCGAACTTCAATCCGGTAAAGAAAATATTATAATAAGGCAGGGTAGAAAATGTATAAAAAGGAGCTTTTTTAACAGTCACAAAAGATGATGTTGTTTCAGTTTTCTCCTGTAATAAAGTAATAGAGAAAGGATAGTCAAAAGCAACTTTGAGTGTAAGACTTTACAATGTCCCAAGATAGCAGCTAATCCTGTGCTACAAGGGATGATCTCATAAACAAACTAACCCACCTACTTTGTACCAATATTTTAATAAAACAGCACCTAGGCTTTCAGCTCCACCCTGTCAAACATTAGAGCATATATTCAGAAGAGAATACATGAAATTGCATGCATAATGAACATTTTATTTAATCACTGAGAAAGTCAAAAGGACGGAAAATATTTTAAGGTTAGCATCGTGCAGACTTTCATAATAATGCATGGAAACGACATAGACAAGAATTGGTTTAAAGAAGAGAGCCGAAAATCAAACCGACAGATATCAATTACCGGAATTGAAAATGTTCACTATCACTAAGTAGGCTATGTAAAACTACGAATTGAATAACGCGTCAATGCTTCAGGTTCTTTCAACTGATCTCAAGAAAACACTCTTCTTGGGCAAGAAAACCACAGAGTTTTTAGATCTTCCAGAGTTATCGTAGATATAGAAATTGAGTCTCCTATGCAACATTGAATGCATTGGACAATTTGTTATGAAATTTGGGGGAGATAGAGTAGGTTTGCAACTAATAATTTGAGAAAACGAGGAAAGAACACACATATTTACGTGGAAAGCCCCCAAACAAATTAGGGTAAAACCACAGGTAAGAGTAGAAGAATTTTATTAGGAGAGAACAATAAGAATTACAAACTTTCAGTTATAAAGTAGAAAAACTAATTTTCTATCTTTACAATCGAAGCAACAAACTCACTATTTTTACCTCACAACACTCTCTTATATGAATGCTTAGAATGAGATAGAAAATATGAGCATTTTCTTTGTCTTTTATAGGCAAAGTTATACATAGCTGAGGAAGCAAACTTGTTCTTTGCAACTTAGTTGGTGAAGCCAAGCTTTTACCAACTAAGATTCATGAACCTAAGCTTTTGCCAACTAATGTACGAGGAATCCAATTTGAATTTTGCTTTGACCTTATTAATTGCCGATGATTCCAATTTGAACTTTGATTCTTAACTTTGTGCCAACTAATCTTGACTTCACAATTACTGCAGTTATTTTCGTATATTTTCTGTAACTTTGTCAGAAGTTGTGACTGAGCAGAAGCGAAGCATCTTTGTATTGTTGAGGTTTAATTTTGATCGAACGGTTGATCGGAGCTCTAAGCTAGAAAGTAAATCGGACACCATGACTTTCAGGAAGGATATACGTCACCCAGAACAGACGGGCTGAGATTTTATATAGAACGGTGAAAATTACAAGGTTTTGGGCTTTTTTTGGCTACAGACTGCCGGAGAAGATGACCCAAATACAAGCAAAAAATGTACGAAAGCCGTGTGTTCCTGCTTGCGTGTGATGCGTGACCTATTTATACTGTTACATTGGACAGTATGAATAATTCCTAAGTTGACGACTAAATCTGCAAATAGCTAAGAGGCAATTTGCAAAAAATAGTTGGAGAGGTTGGAGTTACGCGTTCTCTACTATGCTAAGTTAGCAAATAAATCATTCTCGAGACCTTCGACGTGTGCATATTGTTGAGGGTCAATTTCGAGCTGATCGAAAATAAAGCTCTAAGTTAGAAAGGAATGAAAATCGACACTAAGACTTCCAGGAAGGTTTATAGTCCCCCGAAACGGACTTGCTGATATTTTATATAATGGGGTGAGATAAATGTTTACAAAAGAGTTTCCGATTGGCGGCAATCGGAATATACATGATGCACTATTTAATAACGACGAAAAGTAGCTACGAGAGGGAGTGAGATGTGTGATTGTGTCATACAGTTTCCTATTTATACATGCTAGGGGAGACGAATCTCAATATACAATAAGTTTGGGTATGACTCGCATAATTAGCGAGAGACAATCTGCAAATCCTTGAAGAGGAAGTTAGAGTCACGCTTTTGGGCACCATGCTGACTCAGCAAGGGAATCATTCTGGGTCTTTCTGCGTATGTGCAAGCCGTGCGGAGCATATTCCAGGTACTTTGCAAATTGGCTCGAGGGGACCACTTTCGAGGGTATTTCGAGGTGTTTGCCCTCGAATGGGTTCTATTCGGGGCGCCTTTATCTCGGGAGGCCTCGATCTTCACAGCTTAGGCCTCGAGGATTTTGGACCATTTCTCTTGGCCTTCGAGGGCTTCCCAGGTCCTTGCAGTTTAGGGGGATTTTTGCTGGGAAAGTCCCAAAGGAGGCCGAAATGGAGGGTATGATTTTGACCCTCAACACATATCACGTGTCCGCGTCTCTAGCTTGAATCCTGGGAGGCTTCGATGGGGTGTACTCGTGCTAAATTGCTCGAGTTATGTCTTCGAGGTTATCTGAGGAGTCGGGAACTCTTCTGGTTGCCTTAGTTCGAGCCCTCGGCTTCAAGGCCGGTTTCTAGGTTCACAATCGACGACTGTGATTCGACGATGATTTTGGCTCACAACATGTATATCATAAACAAGTTCAATAAATTGTTTGGGGGCAGTTCTTGCAACTCCAGTTCCCTCTTGCAATGTTAATGAATTTATAATTATGGAATATGTCTATAAAGGCACTAATCTCAGATTGAGAATTCAAGTAAGAAATCCAAGCCTTGCCACATTATAGAAAATAGTCACCACATCGAATCTATTAGCAATTAGGAAGAACAAAAATTGAAGAGAGATGAACAGTGTAACTAGCAACAAAATACACCAACATGTTAGTAACTAGCAACAAAACTCTGAACTTTCTTGGGTGTCAACGCGTAACCTATGTGGTACCTCGTCGTGGTCTCCGTAATCGTGTTGCAGTTGGAATCTGTGTCGCACAGCTACAGCTGCTGCTACCGAGGAAGAAGAATTAGGGAAAGTGGTATTTGATTTTCCCTTCTTCAGTTTTGCCGGAAATTTCAAATTTAATCATCCAAAAAATAGTACAACCTCGATAAATTAATACTCTTTAAATTAATAAACTCCATTAAATAATAAATTTCTCCAGTCCCGAGTTGGACCAATGTAAAATCAAATTCGATAAGATAATAATATAATAATTTTTTGGAGATCCCCTTTATAAATATAAATGCCCCATCAAAACTATTAATTAATAATCATAAATATTACAATTGTTACTATAGTAACTTGCTAAAATATGTTGTAATTTATTTATTTTTTTTAATTCAAATCTAATTCAATTTCATCTATATCTTTTCTAATTGCACCCACAAGTTTCGCATTGAGTTCTTGTTATGAATAATGTTAGTTTTGCTGATGTTAACCCTCGATGATTAAAATATATAGGATTAGTTTTGATTCCAAATGTAAATAGGTTAAGAACAATGTAATAGATAGTCAGTTGGAAGGTTGACGAGTTGAAGACTGAATCTGAAGAAGTTCGAGACCTAGGATCAAACCATAAAAGAAACAAAGAGAACGGAGCATGCCGATCAGTTCCACAACAACTGGAGCTGAAGTTGAAGACAAGTCTAAGAAAAACCCAGCTGAGGATCATCCATAACTGATAACTCCTGATCAGTTATAAGGGTTAGTACGACTAACAGTTTTTGGGGGAAGCCGACTCAGTTGAGAATAACCTAGGAAACATCCAACTCAGAAACAACTAGGTTTGAGTTCATCTCATCCTAGTCAGCTCACAAACTATGAAGGAGAATGACAGATCTTTTGACACAAGAAATTAAAGAAGACCACGTTCATGAAATTCAGAATGTCTATAAAGTACATCTTCAACGTTCATCCCAACGGTCAAAACTTCAAACAAATATAAATATCAGAAGGGATGAGAACAACCATGAGAAAGAGGTTACAATCACTGAAGATCTAAGCATAAAGGAATAGGGTTCAAACCAACCTCCCCGTAAATCAATCTATTTAATCGAAAACATGACTATTTTTATGAGTCTTAGCTGACCTTTCTAGTGTCAGTTACATTAAATCGGGTCTTAAGAACTAATTCCGCACTTCCATGTTTATATATATATTAGATCCAATACTTGATTTCAAAAGTTAACTGATCCCTCATCAGTCATCCCTTGATCAAGTACTAGAGACAACTGATCTAATGTCAAACTAGGAAACAGAAACTGTTGAATCGTAAGCCTCAACT
The DNA here is from genome assembly GCA_001278415.1 of Ocimum tenuiflorum. Lineage (NCBI taxonomy): Eukaryota > Viridiplantae > Streptophyta > Magnoliopsida > Lamiales > Lamiaceae > Ocimum > Ocimum tenuiflorum. The sequence continues at coordinate 8,034 of AYJT01079640.1, read as the reverse complement.
GAAATCTGGACCAACAGTTCTCCAACTGCAATAAAAATTTGTGAAGAATTGTTGTTTCATTCATTGTTTCCTTTCGCGTAACTGTTCAATTAGTGTTGAATCATCTTCAACTTCATCATTAGTTGAACTTTTAACAATATTAGTCACAAATTCCTCTAAATTTTGAACTTGTAAATATTCGTCATTTTCACGTGTATAATCCAACAAGTTATTAACGTTCATTTTATTGTGTTAGCCAATACTTTTTATCATATTCTCAAATTTATGTAAGCATTCTTCAAAATGTCGTCTCAATATATTTGCACACAATATTTTTTTTTATCAAAATTATATTTGTTGAATCGAGAAATTCTCTTTTAATTAATAAATTATTAATTTATCGATATATTAATACATCTCTATATTAATAAAATTTGATGGCCCTAAGAATATTAATTTATAGAGGTTTTACTGTATTCCTTTAAGGATACAATGCAATAATAAATTGCAGCCTCATGCGTTATTCTAATTCGAACCAATAACCTAATGAACATGAAATAACATTTTGTGCAATTTGATGTGGCAGATGTTGAGGGCTAAAATAATAAGTCAATAACCCATTAATTGAGAAGAACAAGGTATTATGGACTTGAGTGGACTCCCCGTCCAAAGAAGGAGAGCAAGTGTAAATGATGTTTTTGATCCAAAAAATGTGACAAAGGAGTTTGAGATGGAGTGACAAGAAGTAAAAATAGCTCAGCTTAGTGAGAACGGGGCTTGCAAGAAAAAGGACACTCGAGCAGGACAAATTGAAGAGTTGATGCAACCCATAAACAAAGGTCAATACTTCGAGCTACAAAGAAGGAGATTAGGTGCCACATCCAAAGAAATAAGATCCAGAGATATCGTGGGAAGTTGTTAACAATCCGAGGGGTATCTAGGAAGAATATGATGGAGATTGTGTACATTGTAGCTCTAAGATCATAGAAAATCATTGTGATATCGAGATCTTAGGAAACAATTTTAACCAACGGAAATTAGTTGGTATTATAAATAGGATGAAATAACATTAGGGCGTATGCTACCCCATAACCAATATTTTTAAAATTCAATTATCTCTACAAATTATCAATTTTTTTTAATTTTATTTTGTGATCTTGCTCCAAAGTAATTTAGTACAAATTTTCCCTCAACGGTATACAACAATGTTTTATTACATATGTATGGTATAGTTTATTCTACATTTTGAATTTTTGTTATTTTTATTCAATTTTTTTTTCAATTGCAATTTTCTGCATTTGATTACCATCAAAATGATGGCATATCTAAATAAAAAACTCATATAACTAATCCAAATGAATATGTAACCAAAAAAATTTAAATAAATAAAGTAGGGTGAAACATGCAACCCAAACGTTTTCGATTAAATGATAATTACCCTTATTCTCTATTTTTGTCGAACAAGCAGACAAATTTGTGATAAATTTATATCTTCAAAGAACAATCTCGTATCTCAAATCCAGCATTTCCAAAAATATTATATTCGATTATGAAAGTGAAATCAGCTGTAGATGCGAGTCGAGCATAGTGGAGCATAGATTTTATAAATATTTGATTAAACATAAATATTCTTCAACAATCTCCCTAAAGTTGGAGCATATATTTCAATTATGCACAACTTTCTACGAAGATAAACAACTCCAAAGTCTTCAAAAGCAAGCAAAGTCATGCGTCCTTCATACTTAACTGAAACCAAAGAAAACCAAGTTAAATACGATAAAGGTCATATTTGTACCAAAATAGGTATCCAAGTGAAAAATTTGTACCCAAATAGGCAAAAGAGTGACACACATCGTACCCAAAACGCACCAAGGGACACACTTAGGCAAAAACAAATTCAACATCGTCCAATATTGGTTGATCGATGCGATGTTAAAAAGGTACACAAGTAAATTGAAAATCAAGATAACGAAGCTTCAAGAACAAAACGAAATAGACAACACTTCTCAAACGCTAATTATCTAAAAGTTTGATTTCAAATTAGATTTGATTTCAAATTCCTTCGACCATTTGTTTGTGATCTCATAAACCTACATCCACACCTCCATCACAAGCAACAATAAATTTCAAAATGAGCCAATAACAAAATCAAACATAAAGATTCACTTCAAAGCCTGATTAAATCAGTGGTAAACCCCAACAATAAGTGGTATACTTCAGATGGTTCACCGCATGCACCAAAATGTTTCATCAATCACAAATCAGATGGTAAACTGAATCTAAGGTAGAACCCAAATCTCCCCACCCCTAAAACAATAATTGATATGTCATCTTGTTATCAAACTGTGTGATGCTATGGCTCAATATTACTCGACAATGTGTATTTTACTGATAAAAAACAATGTCTTAGTTGTCAACCAAAATAAAATAGTTAACGTACTGAAACATACCTCACTATTCGTTTCATATATTGACTCAACATCTCGAATCGCACAAGTAAATCAAATATTTTTCTATAGTCCTGATTATGTTAAATATTTCAATTGTTCAAGAAATGTAATATGCGACAATAACTTTGCGATCATAAACTTCCCAAGTAAGTACTGAAAATGGTTCAAGAAAATAAGAAATATAACCTGCAATGTAATATGCAGCCCAATAAGTTTGCAACCATAAACTTCTAAGAAAATAGTCAAGAAATTTAACCTTCAACGTAATAAATTTGGGTTGATTAACATCACAGGAAAAAGAAACTAAAACTCTCATTCATTCATACTTGCAGAGGTGGAACAAGAGCATGAGCAAGGAGACAGACTTATTGATTTCTTTGTCGTCCTATTTCTTTTTTAATTTTATTCATAATTTATAGTTCACGCACAGAGCAACGATCATTAATCTTGTAAATTTAGTGGCAAACAAACATAACCGAATTTTTTAGTTGATTATTTCGGCAATATGCAATTAAATCACCAACATATTCTTTGATCCTCACATTCTCGTTTCGACTTCAGCATGCTTTATTACTTGAGCTTGTCTCAGTAAATCTTCTGAAATATCATAAAAGCACATACTACGTAGATGATTTGCAATGGCAGTGAAGATGACTGATGCACTATAAAAAATAGATTCTAAATTTTATTCGTGCATTCAAATTGGAAATTTTTTGAATGCTTACATAGCCTGATAGCGTCTCTCGCCTCCTCCGTCTCCTACGACACTGGAAAAAACCACCAAGTTAAATTAAGTTTTGAATTTTTAATGAATATTAAAACTCAAGACCTAATATTTATTAAATTAAGTATTGAGCATTGATCTTATAAATGTAGTGAATCGATCAAACATATTCGAATCTTGTGGCTCATAGTTTTGATATTAAGTTGCTCACATGTTGTTTGATCATCACATTCTCTTCGATCCTCGTTTCCACTTCAACATACATTATTACTTATTATTACTTGATATGGGCTCAGTAAGGTGTCACGAGCTGATTTAGAACTTTAGTGTTTGCTCGACGTCATGCGTCTTAGGATCCGGCCCTAAGCAATCTTTAGCCAACACTTAGAGAAAATGTAGAAAAATAGAAGATAGCTCTTGGAGAATGTTAAAAACACTTAAATTTTTCCAAGAATGCTTGCAACTTGGATAATTTACAAACAAGGAAAAGTTCCCCTGATATATGCTACAATGGGCCTTCTAGAGTAACTACTAGAATGTACACATAAGGTATTAGACCTTCTATTGTCATCCATAATCTTCTAAAACATCATCTAGAAACATTCGGTCGGGTCTCGGGACTCCTCGTAACTTCTACATTTCTCTAGAATGTTTCGGAGGTTATCTAGAGTTATCTTGTGTCTTTCGTATAACAAAAGCATCAGAAATATCATTAAAGTCATATTATGTAGATGGTTTGCGATCGCAACGACAAGGACTGATGCACTATAAAAAATAAATTATCAATTTTATTCGTGCATTCAAATTGGAAAATTTGTTGAATGCTTACCTAGACTTAAAACATCTGTTGCTTCCACCATCTCTTGCGATACTGTAAAAGACCGCAAAGTGAAATCAAATTTTGAGTTTTTAATGAATATTTAAAATTAAGACCTTAAAATCTATTACATTTTGTTGCGTTCCCTCTATAGAAAATCTCGAGCTATATTTGATTTCCATATCCACTTTGGATATTCAAATTGTGGTAGCAGTGCTCGCCCTCTCCATAAAGCACACTGATTTTTTGGATCACCTACATAAAAGGATACTGATTCTTAAAGATGTGATTTTCTTGGAGGATGCAATGCATTTTGTTACATATTGCGTAATATTGTATTAACTATGGAAGATCGATTATGATAAAATATTTTTTTTATTAGGAATGCGATTGATCTTCATTAATTTATACACATATCAATGATCCAAACAATGTAACACAGTGTGTAACACTATTATGTAGCAGTGGATCTGATCGTTTGCACTCCGGATCTCCTATTATATAATTGTGTTACACTGTATGAGTTTTCGACATGGATCCCCTTCGCAACTTTTTGCCCATATTTTCTCCATCATCATTCATCTAAAATCAATAAAACCACCTCATTCAAAATTAAAGTTCTCAATCCTATGTTATTTAGCTCTGTCCTTTTCTTCTTTAAAAATTAAAATAAATTAGTCATAATTGGGGATCACATTTAGCTCTTACACAAACCTTGGCTCTCTTCACACTTGTCTTGGAAGCCTCGTCGTCTACATTACTCTGTGGATCTTCACCACCTTACACAGTTGGGCCTGAACGTATGGCCTCATTCAATTCTTTAAATTCTCAAAATTTATTATCTTATGTATTGCGAATTGAAGTTCTCTTTCAGAGTAAACCACACTGTAATTTCACGAAAATCACAGGATAAAAATGAGAAGAAAATCAATCCGGCGGGTGGAACATGGACATGGGTGTATGATTTTGTCTCCTAAATCTCAAGGAATTGAGACATCATTGTACAAATTTATATGGTGAAGCCTTGAAATTAGGCCCACATAAAAACTGTTGTGTTGTCTACTAATGGGCAAATCAAAGCTGGCGCGTCGTGCTCATGGCCCTATATCTTTGATGTCACATTGTCAACCATTTAATAAGTTTACCCGTTTACTAATGGGTCAAGATCCGACTTCCAGAAGCAACACAGCCGGCCTGCTTTATGTTCAACGCATTTAATTTATGGCATGCACCTCTTCTAGAAGCTTTGCTTATTACATTTACATGTCTTTTTTTTTTTAAATTATAATAAAATGCGATTCACGCATAACATTTTATAGTTTATAAAATATTTAAAAAATTAAATACTAAAATATGATTTTCTTTTTTAGCATTAAATACTGCGCTCGAAATATTTCTGAAATATATCATCCTGATACATATTTAGAAAACATAAATAGTCGTATTGTAAAAATATATTGCGAATTGTTGAATTATAAGGAATATAAAGTTGTCACATATACGAGTTTTATTTCGTAAACTTTGTTGTACTAAACTGAAGTGTGTGTGTGTGTGTGTGTGTGTGTGTGTGTTTTTATTAATATCTAAATTTGTTGAGACATTTAAGGTGGTCTGAAACTGTGGTAGTAATGTGGTCTGACATTGTTTGAGTTGGAAAAAGCTGTACATGTCAATAATATTAATTAGCTGCGTGTTCATTCAATTCCATAGAGCTTTCAGCTTGCCTACACTGATGGAAACCCTTATATAAAGAGTATCATTTGGATCCTTCTACCTAGTTTACGACGGATATCCTCTTTATACATTTACATATGAAGAAATATATTATGTATCTAAGTTAACTAATTTATCATAGGGAAAATTAATTTTAATTTTTTTTTGCATACAATTTGGTTTGGTTTTATAAAACGGGGAAATTTTATTAGGGGCATATACCAACAATGGATACTTTAATTGTTAATCCATTTAGTCTATGACATAATAAACTTCTTAAAACGCTACTATGTTTAGGTAATCTCTATTCTACGTGACTAGCATTTAATAGATTAAAGTACAAGTTTTGTCTGTTTTTTAGTTAAACTAGAGTGCATTAGCAAACTAATTAATGAAAAATTTGTTAACAATAAATTCTACTCATGTTTCCCTTTACGATCTCACACCTATTTTGCAATGGTGGCACTGTTGAATAGTATTTTCCACATCCACCATATTTGTTGAATAGTTATGACGATATATTATGATCTGACAGTAAGGATCACTAATAAAATTTTAGTTTCTTAGGTTTGATGTTCACTGAATGCAATATTATCTGATAAGTTAGTAGTAATAGTGATGCTATCTCCACCTGGTATAAGGATAAGGTTAAATTATGTAATGGTCCAGTGCTGAAGTAGAGAGTGATAGTCGGTGCGAAAAAGGCATAAACAAAGAGCCGCTCCTCTAAGATTTCGATAGGTGAGTGAAGGAGGATATGAATGAACCATATCCACATTAGAACAAGAAGATTCTGAGGTTGTATAGGAATGTGATTACATAGTTGAGAAGAGCTTAAATGATTTGATTTGAATACTCATATCAGCACGTTGCATCATCTTTTTCTGACTTTTATTATAGGAAAACTTCAAAATTAAGCGCATTTGACCTAACGTAGAGTTATGATGAATTACTTTTTGAGAAATCTTTTCAAAATGCGTGCGAATAAGAATAAACATTATATCATATTTATGGGATTCTGATTAAATATATACATTTGACATAAGTTTTTTAATATTTTAAAAATTTCTTAATGTGTGTAATGGTTGATTGAGATATACTTAATGATCCAAAATTTTAATTTCTACGATGAAAACGTAATTTATATTAATAATTAATAGTGAACATAGCCAATACACATGTCCCATAAGCAAACCAAACAAAACACCAAATTAAAGTTGTGCGAGAAACCACACGTTTTTTCCTACCAAACTCTGTCCTCATGAATGATGGGGGTTGTGTAGTTCAACTCTCATATTAGAGTTTATGTATTTCCATAATACCCCAAGTGGAACCAATCATTAATAATTCGAAAATTTTGGAACTTCTTATTATAGGCTACTGGTTTCATAGCTGTCCTAGAAAAATGTCTTTTTCATGAATAAAACTTGTTATTTTAATCCTACATGTTGCATCCATGGTAGTAGACTTTTCGATCATAATCTTTTCGTGTCAATTAACATAAAATAAAGTCCAACACGATCTATATATTAGTGGAAAGCTTGGTTCCTAGCCCAACCTTTTTCCCTCGAATGTATTATGTTTCGTAAAAACATAAGAGGACAGATTAAGCATAGATCACTGAAAGTAGAACGAATCGATGTGATTAAATTAGGATATTGGAGTCCATTTCTGGTGTTAAAAAGAATCTTGATGATTTGACTATACTTAAAAGTTTAATCATCTCACCACCACGAGAAGATTAATTTAAGAAAGAAGAATTATTAGGCGTTGACAGATTTTTATAAGAATCTTCTTCTCCACATGAAAAGATATTGATCTTTTAGCCAACTGTAATAAGCTCAATAACTAAGTAAAGACAATTTTTTAGGGAAAAAAAATCACTTGTTTAGTTACTTTAGTATAACCTTATAAATTCTGATTTTCATTTATGTAAAAAAAAAATTCCGAATTTAAAGTTTGATTGATATCTTTTTGGATGGAAATGCAGAGGGGCGTAAGAAGAGTGAATATAATAAGATTGTTATGAGATAATGTAATTAGTCGAAAATGATTACGTGTAATTAAAGAAGTCCTTATTAAAATGAAAAACAAATTTTCTTGTTTGCCTACGAGACGAGACTAACTACCAGCTTCCCAACCATATGATAACCACACTCTTTCAATGCCCCCAATCTCTTTAAATATCACATTAACACTCTTCGCCATTAACAGAAATCCCTCTTTCTCTCTCTCTAGAACCCCTCTCCCTCCATTTCAATTTCAATCACTGTGTGTGTAGTGCCTGCGATGGCCCCAGCTGCTGCTAATTTCTGGAACTCATCCAAAACAGTTTGCGTGATGGACGCATC
>AYJT01079639.1:0-11112 GCA_001278415.1 Ocimum tenuiflorum | reverse complement strand
TTTTAAAATTCTGACTGGGCGAAAAATTGCGGATGCGAACGTGTTGGATTGATTTGTCAGACGAGCTGCAGCGCTACAAGAGGCAATCGATTGAGAAGGAGGAGTTGAGAATTTTCCATTCGGATCCATTGGATTATCACAGCATTTTGGATGCCATCAAAGGCTGCTGTGCCTTGTTTTACTCCTTCGAGCTCCCCTCCGATCACCCAACCTATGATGTGAGTGCTTCTTCAATTTCAAATTAAAGAGGGAGAAAGAGAGAGAGAGTAGGTGGATGGTTTAAATATATTAAATTATTGAGTTTTATTCCTGTTACAGAGGTCCGGCTATACTAATAATAATTCGCAAACCAGTTTAAACTGCTGGCTGGCTCTATAATCTGATCGAACCTTTAGCTTTGAGACCGGTATACATTAGCAACCCGACAAATTTTGCGGATAGAACTTGTTTATTACTTTTACTTTTTCCCAAGATATCCGTAGTCCATGTCATTTATGAGCTGTGTATGTATCTCAACAAAAGGGCATCAGTGGGGTTTAAATTCATGATCTTTCGGCGTGTGGGCGCTGCCAACTAAGCGAACTCCAGCGCCATCGTCTAAGTTCACATCGTTAGAGGGACAAATTCAGCGTTTGCTAGCTGGATTTCTTGATTTTTACGACGTTGACGGTTATAAAATCATTATTGTTGATTAGCTTTGGATGAGGACTTCACCTTTTGAAATCGTAATCTTCATAATGCCAACTAGAAATCTAGAACATGGCAGAAAATTGAAATTAACTTTTTGGTCAAGTATTAAATTAAGAGCGTATAGCGAAAGAGAGAGAGACAACCTGGAAGAACCGACAGTTCTAGCTGTGAACTAAGATTTTTTATATAATGTTGTCCTCTTCGTCAAGTTGCAAGAAAGAAATCTCACGTCTATACGCGTGAATAATATTGCGCAGGAATTTATGGGTGAATTGGAGGTGAGAGCGGCGCACAACGTGCTGGAAGCGTGTGCTCAAACTGACACCATTGACAAAGTGATCTTCACATCGTCAGCCACGGCCGTCGTATGGAGGAATCACGATGGGCGTGATTCAGAGGTCGACGAGAGAAACTGGAGCGATGTTAACTTTTGCAAAAAGTTTAAGGTCTATATGATACCCCCAATTCCATCATCAAACTCGTTTTTATAATTATTATTGCAGCGTTTCATGATCGCGATCGAATTCTATTACGGTATGCAGTTATGGCACGGACTGTCAAAGACGATTGCGGAGAAAACGGCATGGGCATTGGCGATGGACAGAGGGGTGAACATGGTATCCATAAACGCGGGGCTGTTGATGTGCCCTGAATTGACCATCAAGGATCCCTACTTGTTGGGAGCCGCCCAGATGTTTAAAGACGGTGTCCTCGTCACCGTTGACCTTGACTTCCTTGTCGATGCCCACATTTGTGTGTTCGAGGACGTTTCCTCCTACGGCCGATACTTGTGCTTCAACGGCATCATCAACTGCAACGACGATGTCATGAAGCTTGCCAAAATGCTCTTGCCTTCATCACCATCATCCGACATGTAAGCTTCGGACTCACTTGCAGACGTGGGGGTTCATTCCCTGGACTTTGTATCTGAAAAATCGAGAATCTTGTTGTTTCGTGCAGGTTCAATGAAGATGAGGGAGTGTACCAACAGAGGATATGTAATGACAAATTGCGCAAGCTGATGGTGGATTTCGAGAGTGGATTACAAGTCTCGAGCGACATAGAATAAATCAACTGATTGATTTGTGGGGAAACAAGGAAAGAAGTGTGCTTTGAGCAGCAGAAGATGATGCATTGACAATGTACATTGCATATTGACTGAAAAGCGAACAAGTCCACACTTGAATTATTAGAAGAATATTTTCTAGTAGAAGCGAATTAGGGTCAGCATATTCCCTATATATAAATATATGATTCTTTGAACCTAACAGGCAGGAGAAAAGTGTAAAGAAAACAATCCCATGTCATGAGATTATTCCCTACACTGAACTTTGCCATCTACAGGGGGGCAGCCTATTATTGGCTTCTAAAGATGCCATATTCAATGAAATTGTGACATTCATAGAGCATGTTATCTGATACATCAAGTGCATTTTACTAGATGTGGGTGATGACATATTTTATCTGAAGTAGCATGCATAAATAAATCCATAAATTTTCATAACAAGTACAATATGAAGAAGCTCAAAAAGGGTGAGATGATAATATCGAATGCACAAACCTGAAAAGCTTTAGGAGCATACTACTTTCTAATATTCATATATTTCTATTTTTATGGAAGTGTTAGCCTTCATAGAATTTCATAACTCATACCATGGCAATGCCGGATTCGAACAATGTATCTAAGCAGAAAGGGCCATTGCCTGCCTGATACATGTGGTGGCTACTATACATGATGCTCAGACGCTCAATGAGATCGAAGCAATTGAAGAAAGCTTGAATTTGCATATTTTTGTAGAGTTGTATGGGCGAAAAGCTGCCTCCGTGCTTGATCTAACAGTAACTTCTTGCCATTGTGATGACCAAGAATGTCCTTCAATGCGATAATCACGCAAAGCAAGCACAACTTGGACCTCCGAATGAGCTTCACAAACACATGATCCAAATCCATCAAGTATTACAAATAAAATGCAGGTTTTATGATATAGTTTGACAAGAATGTCAAGCAGAAATTACGAGAGGCCACAGAAGCATTACCAAAAGAAAACACACTAGTCTTCTGAACATTCAGACGACTAACTTTTGATCTTTTGATCTTTCTTAAAGCCTGGAGGTCTTCTTGTTTGCCTTTGAATTCAAGAAATTCTCCCAAAATACACTTTTTACCTTCGAGCTCTAACCTGCATTGAATTAGGCCAATGTCAAAAGTTAATAAGACAACAGTGGACACAACAGTTGGTGATTGTATTTCTCATGAGTAAGGTGCATATATCTAAAATCCAAGTTGGGTTGTATCTGGAGGGATGGGATGAAAAAGATGTACTCCAAGACAGCTAAATGTTTGCATTAGGATCCTCTAAGTGTGCCAAACAGATTAGAACTCCAGCAAAACATAATCATAAAAATGACTGAAACAAACCTATCCAATGCTGGGGCAGTGCAAAGAACAGAATTCAGCTTCTCCGAAAATGACTCCTGTGATTTCTTTATCCCACAGAGAATAGCCTCTTTGATCCATCCAGAATATGAACTTTTCTTCTCAGGTTTTAATTGTGTCCACTGACCATAAGTAATAACCTCAGACGGAAAAGGGTCTGATTGACTGATAGAAAAGCAGCATGATCAGAAATCATTCGGTAACTACACTAATCTTGATTGGCCGGTGAGTTAAATTTCACGAACTTCATATAAAAGGATTCAAAATCATTCAAAATTACTCCCTCCATTCATTGAAATGTGCCCTGAATTACTTTTGGATGGATTTAATATTGAACCTAATACTTAGTCCTCTTTCACATACTGCTTGCAATAATCACACAATGCAAACACTAAACACAAAAGCCCAGAAAATTCAAATAAACCGACATATAACAGGATAAAAAGAAAAAAAGCATACCTAAAATTTGGGTCTGGACATATGACTTTATAAGATAAATATCCCTCTGGAAGAGCAACACCCCTCTGTTCAAGGTATTCTTCCAAAATGGAAACTGAATGTTTGACTTCAGCTATCTGAAATGCAGAGATTAATGGCACTTTTGTAAGGCATGAAATAATGTAAAAGAAAGAAGCAAAGCAATGGTTTTTGAGCAAGAGAAGACGACAAATCTTTGTAAAAGACTATTCGAATCTAACTAGAGTTTTGAACAAGTAGAACAAATAAACTAAAGACGTCATCAATTCTTTAAGAAAGAGAAAAATGGATAAAAGCATGCTACGATTTGAACACTCTTCCCCAGGAAGACAAGTTCCAAATGTCTGCCATGATCAACCAGCTTCAAGTTCGCGGCAGTTTTTAGAATGTATAATTCATTGATTGAAAGATGTTTCACTGATTGCGTGGACACTTTCCAACGTAAAACTCTAGATAAACAAGAGGAGATGTGTTCGTAGATCTGCTGAGAAGTTCCTGAAGCACTTGATGTGCGTTGTCATGAGATTCACAGAGCTGAACCAAAGTGCTGCAACTCCAGATTAATTTGTCGCCTGCCTTTTCTCTGATTATGTTCTAGTACAACCAATTGTGCTCTTCCTCTTAGAATCAAGTTGAAAAGTTCTGTGATACTAATGCTGGTTTCCATTACTTAAAGTAGCGCATGTTTCTTTGATTCAAGATCAGTTATGTTAGTTTTTGAACTCCTAAATAAGATGAATTACTCAATTCCTTAAATAAGAACGTTATTGCTGGCAGAATATATGATTTTTCTAATTGGGTTTTGGGGGAAAAAAAAAAACTACAGATGCCCTCATTACTCCACCACAAGTCCCATCCCACTATATGGATTTGACTATGTTGATCAAATCTCACCATTGTTTTAAGTCGAAATGCAACTCAGAGCAGCATACTGTACATGCCATAATATCCTGCAACCTCATATCTAAGTCCCCAGCACTTGAAACTTATAATAGTAAACCGAGAAAGGCAGGAGATGTCATCAAGGTTAACGATGAAGCCAATATTTTTACCTAGCAGATATTTCCAATAACCAAGTAAAATCCACCTCTATAGTAAATGTGGCAAAAATACACAAAACCCACCACCAGCAATCTATAAAATTGTATATTATGTTGCAGAATTAGTTTTTAGGCACTTTTAGTAACAGTGGAAGAAAATACTAAAGTTACATACATGGAAGGCAAACAAGAAAAAGGAGTAGCTTACGGGGTTCGGTAGACACTCAGTTTTACGATTCTTTCTATCAGTGCACACCCAATTATTATCCCCATCGATGGAAACAACCCCCGATACATTCTTTACAGAAACCACAACTGCCTCCCTGCACAAACATCCACACCACAAAAGCACATCATTCATCCAACCATTACAATCCAAATTCCTCTTAAAATTTCAATAACAAAAAATTAGCTGTCACTTCAGCACTCAGATAAAACATAATGGCAACAAACAAAACAAATAATCAACAAGCACAAGAAAATTGAAGGCATAGGGAGAAGCGAGAGATGATTACTGCTTAGTGACAAGAACAAGATCAACATTCTTCCGAGAACCTGAATCAGGGTCTGGAATTTGGAGGCCGATGTGCACTTTGCTTCCTAAATAAAGCTTCTCCAATCTATTCCAACAAAAAAAAAAGGGAAACAAGCAATACACACGATAAGGGAAATGGAGCTAAAATTCAGGAAGAGAATATTCACAATTTCCAATAATTTAACCCATATAATAGGAAAAATAATCAGACCTTTTAGCGACGGTGAAAAGGGAATTGAAACGGGAGGAATCAATATCGGATTGAGTTTCCTCGCCAAAGAAAAAGCGTTTCACGATGTGATAAAGAACAAAACCGCATATCAACTCAGCCAACATCCTGCCTTGCTGAAATCTCTGCAACTTTAGAGAAGCTTTTCTGGATTAGAACAATCATGCAGACAATAAATAATTGAGCTTTTGAGTCTTAATGTTTAAGGTACAGAAAGGGTCTTGGCTACACTCTTTAGTGACAGGAAAAATCACCGCATCAGCCCAGTAAATTAAAAGGATTTATTCTCTTTACATTTTTTTTTTCTTCCCGCACTTTAACAAGCAGGGGATTTGTTTGATGAGTATCTATGCACGTTTATCGATTTCATATAAATTTCAAAAGTTTTTAACATAATTTTCATTCTTTCTGAAAATTTAACATAAAAATTATATGCTTTTTCAAATTTTCACATAAATTTTTCAATATTGCAAATTTTGGCCTAATTTTTCAAGATTTTAAGTCTGACACCCATTTATATTTTAAAGCGAAATTATTTAACATGTTAAGGTTTAATATGGTTGACCGCTTATATGCCTAGATTGCGTGAACTTCACCTTGTTTTCTTTTATAATGAAAGTGATCATCAACCTTATATTCGTATGACAATAATTAATTTAAGTTGTCTATAAACACTCATGGGAAGATAATTAAATTATTTAAAAATATTGACATTAGATATATTATATCAACATAGTTTAAAATATTTTCTAAAAAAAGACATAATTTAAAATAAATATAATTGATGCACAATCAGTATGCATGAATTTAAAATGGTCAAATTAGACTGTTAAACTGAAATTTGTTAAAGTTAAAATTACCACTTTTATAAATTTATGTAAAAAATAAATAAAATTTTTGCCTTAGAGTTTTATCATATTTTTTCAAGGTAAACAAGCCCTGAAGTTCTTCTTTTATGTTTTTAAGTAAAATATATCGTTAATATTTTCTATCAAGACAAATAAATCCCTCTTAATTTATTTTACAACTTATATATACGTTATTAAAATGAATAAAAATGTTGATTTAAAAAAAAGTATGAAAAAAAACTATTGTTCAAAAATGAAAAAATAAAAAAGTTACATGAAATTGTTATTTTCTGATGACATTCAAAAATTAAAATTAGTAGACTAAAAATATGCATTATAAACTATAAAACCTCTATTTAAATTTGAGTTTATTGCATATTGGAGCAATTATGAATAGTTTGAAACTAACAATGCGACATATTTTACTAATTGATTCGTCTACGCTTTCCTTCATATCCGATTGGACAAATAAATTTGAACTATAAGGTATGACATAAAAAAGTCAAGAATGTTCCAAATTTACAAAACATGCTTAAATTTGAAACGTTCAAACAAAAAACGTGATAAATTCCCAAAACATATCAAGAAGTGGAACTCCATAAATAGAAAAGCTGCACCTGAAATGAGTTTGAAAATAAATACGAAATCCACAGCAGTCAAGTTGCTGGTATAAGTTTAATCGTGACACACGTATAATCCATTTATTTATACAAACAATTACGAAATAACAAATGAATATACAGTCTCAAAAAAATGGCATATGCAACTATACAACAGCTAATCCCGATTCCAACAGCTCACACAGATTGAATTTCCAAACGTAACACGATCATGCGGTGAGGTTAGGCTGACTCAACCTTTTAGCATCTCGGATTGCAGATGAAGAAGATTTGCTCTTATCAAGTTTCGGTGAAGCTTGTTTCATTCCCACTGGAACTTTCTTCGATGCAACTGCTGCTGCTGTTCTTTCCGCGATTCTCTTCTGGCGTTGAATCGCTGCTTCTTCCAATCTCTTGCGCTCCTCTTCTTCCTGTGTAACACCAAATCCATAATTATGTGAAAATCAACCAAGAATGCACAAGAACTATATATAGTGAGACCACCTTCTGCAGCTTGCTCTTTTGAGTCATCAGCCTACTTGCTGAAGATATCTTCTTGGTCTTGGAAAAGGGATCAGGAGACCCTCCATAAAGTCTAGATCTATCACCTCTGCCGGGAAGCTTCAATGTAGGGACCGCGTTCTTCTTGCCACTGCCTTTTTTAGCATCAGCCACAGGCTGTTCCACAGCTTCACCATTTGGCTTGGCGGGGGAAGATTTTTTATCGAAAGAAATTTCGGCTTCATAATCCATATCTGGTGTCCATGATGCACCAGATTCATGCGACTCCCTCACGAGCATCACACAGAGGTCGTCAGGTTCTGCAGAGCCAGAAATAAGTGGACTCCCATTTTCAGGCTGTGGTGCTATATCAATGTCAGCATCCATGCTGATATCCGTTCTCCATTCAGAAACATACTGCTCATTCGATGTTGATCTAGACTCTATAATGAAGGAGTCGTCCACTGCAGGAGCTGCTTTAGTTGTTTCTTTGTTAGCCAAGTCAGTTGTGTAGGAGAAGGAGTCATGATTGGTGAATCCTGATTGGTTGGCCTCTCCATTTTGTGAGTTAACTACAAACCAGTCTTCTTCTTTCCTGTTTCTGATAGAGGTTGATTCCGAGGAAAAATCTTGTAAAGTTCCAGGTATGATGGTGCCTGATCCTCTGGACTGCTGAGAAAACAATGCATTTTCATTTTCGGGAGCAGTTTTCTTCATAATCGTATATTCCCCGTTTGCAAAATCCATAGTGTGAGTTTGGCCACCATTTCCCCCTTCTTTGTGAATCACAAGAACTGAATCATCAGCAGTCGAAGGAAGCCGCTTTATTTTCTCAGAATCCAAGTCCAAAGTGTCACTGGTTTTGTGTGAAAGCCCACCATTGGAACTTTTCATCATAAACTGTTCTTCCATGGGATCTCCAGAGTGATGCTTAGGCAACTCGTTCGATTTGGGCTCTTCTTGACTAAGAAGAAGATTCTGGAAAGCTCCCCATGGATTAGCTGCTTTCCCGCCCTCAGATTCATCAGCATGAATGTTGTTTCCAAAGTCCTGTTCACCATGCTTTCCTCTGTTTTTATGTGGTTTTGAATGAGCATGTTTCTCCAACGATGCAATCGCATCGTCTACCCCCTCTCTGATGGAAGCTTCATCGAGGGAAGACTCTTCAGAGTATTCATCATCTTCTCCTCCATTGCGCCTTTGGGAAGTTATGTAGTTTATGTTGCGGATAACTACTGTTTTTGAAGATTTCTTTTTGTTCTTTTTCGCATGCTTTTGCCCTTTAGAAGAAGGCTTCTTATCATGCTCCTTTTCCGCATCTGAGTGAGTACCAGTATCCAAGTCACTAGATGCAGTGCTTTCGTCTTCCTCAGAATTATCGGATTCATTTGTATTAAAAGATTTTTCCTTCTTCCGAGACGATTTATGATTCTTGGTTGGATTAGGGCCAGCATGAGGTGGCCACCCCATATTCCCTGGATAATACGGTGGCATACCAGGGTAAGCATAACCTTGATATGCTGCCATTTGCTGCATTGGGCCTTGAAAGTTGTACATATAAGGAGGAATCTGATTCATCCATGGTGCCTGCTGCTGAGCATTTGCTCTCTGCTCAACTGGAGAGTTATTTTCTGCGACAACAATAAAAGAAAGAAAACACGTGACAGGTCTGATTTAAGTCAACTGCATTGCAATTATCATATGTCGCTAATGCAGAACATACCTTTGCTTTTATCTGAATTCGTCGTAGTGTCTGATAAAGGGTCGGAGGAGCCACTTCTAACGAGCGGGGCAGAGATCCCATTGCCATGAAAATTATCACCTGCAAGCATGATTCCAGATGTTGCCATATATGGGAGGTCAGCCACAGAGGCTGCTTGCACTGCCGCTAATTCATCCATCCACTGGTTATCAGAATGTTTTCGATTGTAAAGCTCCTTGAAATCAGTGCACGCCTCCCTACATGAAAAGCATTTCATTAGAAGGTAGAGAAAAAGCTCAGTCACATTTGTCAAAATTCTCAAAGTATCCGCCACCATTGTCAACAAAGATCAAGTCCTTTCTGGTCTCATAATAGAAAGAGCTACTCAGAAAAATCAATCATGGAGGAAAACATAATGTGTGTGCGCGTAAAAAGGGCGGGCAATTAAAATTCACAAAGGTGATATTACATTCGAACAGATATGTTAACACATTCAGCATTTTTCAGTTGTTACTCATTAAATGATGTGGAGATTTGCGGAGCATAACACTATATTACCTATTTAAGCTAAGCAAGCACCGCGTTTATTCATCTATTATAAAGTATCACTTACTGATACACAATATGGAAATAACTATAGTTGTACCTAAGGCGTGAGGCTCCAAACATATCAGCAAAGCATATAAGATCATCAATATCTTCCATTTCATATCCAGCCACCACTGCGCGTGCATAAGCCATAGCTTGCTCCTTCAGAAGCAGTACTTTTCGTGTATCCATAAGCCGTTGAAGACGAGCCCTTCTCAAAACACCAAGCAAATCACTACGTTGTTGGAGCAAAAGAGCAATCCATGGAAATTTATGAGCAAGAATCACAACTACCTGGAATTTTCTCTCAGTTCAGCCCCGTGATCTTCTTCCACTGGATTTCCTGCCTCCTCCATTGTAGTTATTTCACTAGATTGTGTTGAACTCTCAATCTGCAAAATTTCTCGCTCTATACGTATAATCCTCTCAAGAATCTCAGGAGTGCTCACAAAACGTACAAATCTGCAGCCACAAATCGAATGAGAAAACAAAATCCTCTTTAAGCCATTATTAATTCCTAAAACTACTTGCCTTCTCCAAGATATGTTCAATCTACTATCAATTATATAAACTTCCATATCTTATTGGCAAGAAAAATAAACCCTCCATATCTCATACCTTTTTCTTTATCACAATTATAAAACACCTAAATGATCATTGAAAGCGCATCTAATAATCCTACAAGCAAGACATGTTCAGAAAGCTTCAACGGCGGAGCAAACTAAGAAATTACAGTGTGGAACCGACAATAAGTTGTTAACTGATGCTTCAATTTTCATCAAGATCATTCAACTACGGTTTTAACTTCAACATTTGGAATGGACCAGACATTATTACCTCTGAAATGTGGCCTTGGTGAACCATGAGGCATCATCACTGGGTGGACGAAGAGTAATGGAATAACCCCCTTTTGGGATCTGATCTTTAGCATATTGCAAGTGAGCAACGAAGGGTTCCACAAGCCCAGACGCCAGTTTCTCATTCTTCTTCCCAGAAAACACCACAAGATCGCATCTTTTTCCAATCCAAAGATAACCCAAATTCAAGAAGTTGATCAGTAATCACATCATTCAAGAAACTGACTGAGATACACATAGAGCGAGGGGAAATTACCTTGTTCTTGTTGGGGTGAGTTGGAACAGAGCATAATCGAGATGGGTTTTGGGATCCATTCTCTCGCAGTTGAGGAGGGATGGGGATAGATGAAGCTCTAAAGTTGTAGTGTGTAGAACTGCAGCTTCATGCTCTTGAACGTGACATTGGGAAACTTTTTTTTAAGTCTTAACTGGAGATGAGAGAGAGCCAGCAAGAACTGATGAAGCAGTGCACATGCCAAGTGTGAGACTTCTCTGTGTGTGTGTGAGAGAGAGAGAGGGAATGGAAATTTTTCCAAACAAGATTTGATTATATATGAAAGTCGGCCCCACAACATATGCCCCCACCTTCCATCCATTATTTGTCAATTA
>AYJT01079608.1:0-10574 GCA_001278415.1 Ocimum tenuiflorum | reverse complement strand
AACTCAGTTCAGCTCTACAACATTGCCAGTTATAGCTAAGAGCTTAGACTCAACTATCATCCGACTAAGTAACTGAAACCTAATTGGCTAATGAACGCCCCACTCAGAGTGATCAATTCATCAGTCAACAGTATCCTTGGTTATTTCTTAGTTCGTCAGCTGAGAGTTGGGACTCAGCTGGCTAACGCCTTAAAGATGTGATGACCTAGGGTCAGTTTTTGTGGATCCAGCTGAGAGCTGGGACTCAGCTAGAGATAGTCGTCAAAAGTATAAATGAGAGCTGGGACTCAGTTTGTCAAAGAGGGCCCAATTCCAACTCCCATCATCTGCAACATATTGAGCTACTTTCCAATCAAGTTGTTCGTTTGGGATTTCGGCCGTGTTACTTGTGTTTGGACCAAGTCGCAATGCAGCCACTTATCCTTCCAGAAGAATACCTCGACGCCTGACCCAATCGACCACCGTGCTCCCTTCAGAATTTGTGGCCAAACCTTGCAGATAGCAGTCTAAACTGTGGAGCCTTGTTTCGAAGGCAACTCTTGCAAAAGTGTGTCCCGTTGTAGTCCATACTTCAACTTCATCACATTGACCCAAAAGGTAGCTTTGTTCGTAATTATTTTCCAACCCAGTTTCATTAGCATTGCTTCATTCATTTTGTGCTGGATTTTCAGTCCCAAACCGCCTTCTCCTTTGCTTTTGCAAATATCCACCCAGGGAATGAGATGTGGCTTCTTGCGCTCTGTCACTTTGCCAAATGAACTTTCGACAAGCCTTCTCCACTTCATCACAAAGTCTTCCTGGAAGCCAAGTAGTTTGCATGCTATAAATAGGAACTGAGCTAATCACGGATTGGACTAAAGTTGTTCTTCCAGCCATAGAGAAGCACTTTGTTTTCCACCCCTCCAATCTTCCTTTAATTTTGTCCAAGATTTCATTGTACATCTGCCATGTAGTTCTCTTATGGATAAGGAGAACCCCCAAATATTTGCCAAGATTGTTAGTCAGTTTATATCCGAGCATTTGTGCCAGCGACACCTGCTTGCTGCTATCAATGTTCGACGAGAAGAACACACTCGTCTTCGAGGTGCTCACTCTAAGGCCAGAACTCGCACAAAATTCATTCAGAACTTTTTTTACTATTAGGACCTGGGTAGTATCGGCCTCTAGCGTGTGTAGTAGGTCATCCGCGAATAAAAGAAAAGGGATCTGGAGTTTACTTTTTACAATCACGAAGGGTTTCCATCGTCCCTCTTGAACAACCTGAGCAATTGTGTGGGCAAGTCTTTCAATGCAAAGCACAAAAAGATACGGTGAAATGCGATCCCCTTGACGTACCCCTCTCATTGGGTTAAACTCCTCGGTCCTCTCATTGGGCTGGTCACGCATTTCATAACGACATTAACGAATTGATCTGGAAAGCCTACCTTGACCATCGTGCTTTGAATGAAATTCCAACTCAAGTAATGATAGGCCCTTTTGAAATCAACTTTAATCATCATATATCCTTTGTGACCTTTCTTACGGCGCATAGAATGAATAATTTCCTAAGCGACGACTATATTATCTGTTATATGTCTTCTAGGCACAAAACTAACTTGGGACGGGCCAATCAATTCAGGCATAATACTCCTCATGCGAGTGGCCAGAAGCTTTGTGATCAGCTTGTAGGGAACGTTAAGTAGACTAATAGGGCGAAATTGTTTAATTGACTCTGGGTTTAAAATTTTTGGAATAAGAACTAGCATCGTCTTATTCAGATCAATAGGGAGATTGCCTCCTCTCATAATGCTTTATGATCATCTCAGTGACTGACTTTCCAACTATGTTCCAATGCTTTTGGAAGAAAATAACGTGAAGTCCGTCTTCTCCAGGTGCTTTTAGAGGATGCATTGCTTTCAAATTAGAAAGAATCTCGTCCTCAGAGACTTCATCCACTAGCTTCATCATATCGCCCCACTCAATAGTGGGGAATTTGGCTGGAAGATCGTCTTGCTGGTGGTTATGAGCATTGGCTGCATAGATTTCCTCGAAGTAGTAAAGGGCGAGAGTTTTGAGTTCTTTGGCATCTTCGATTAGCTGCCCTTCTTCAATTCTAAGGGCCAGAATTCTATTTCTTGTCCTCCTTGCATTAACACTCCGATGGTAAAATGATGAGTTACGATCTCCAAAAAGGGTCCAATCCTTCCGTGACTTCTGGATCATCAGGATTTCTTCTTCTAGGAGAATTTTGTCGAGTTCCCTCTGAAGTTGTGATTCTAGTCCCATAAGCCTCACAGATTTTCTCCGACTTGAAAGTTTTTGGATCCCCCCAATCCGCGCCAGCAACTTCCTTTTTTTCTTGAAAATGTTGCCAAATACCGTGTGGTTCCAAATTTTGGCCTTCTCCCTAAAATTAGCCGCAACAACCATAAAATTATCCGAACTCTGCCAGCTTTCTTCAACCACCCTTTTGAAATCATCATGTAGTAACCATGAAGCCATAAATCGGAACGGTTTAGCACCACCATGAATATCCTTCCTCCCTTCCCATCGTAGAAGCATAGGGGTATGGTCCGATTTAATTCTCAGTAGGTGCACACAAAACTATTAGGCCATGTATTAATCTAATCCTGGTTGCAAATAAAGCGATCCAGTTTTTCAAAGATAGTACCTCTAAACCAAGTGAAAGGACTACCATCTGTTTTAGTCTCCACCAACCCCTTACTAAAAATCCATTTATTAAACTGAAGACATGCTAATTGCCGCTGCGAGGTTCCTTCTTTTTTTTCCGAATCCCTTAGAATGCTATTAAAATCCCCACCAATCATCCACGGATGAATACATGCATCAGCTATAGAATGAAGGGCCTGCCATAATTGTTTCCTTAGCCTCGGGTCGGGCTCCCGTAGATGAAGGTAAGCCAAAACTTTTTTCCGTTTAAGTCAAGTTCTAAGTGTATAAATTGTTGTGAACATGAGAGGATTTTCAGCTTTACTCCCCGATTCCATAGAAGCCAAATACCTCCAGAAAAGCCCTGGGCTTCCACTCTGAAGGAATGATCAAACCCACTTTTCTTGATAAAACCATCTGTTGTCCTGCCACTAATCCTTGGTTCACATAGGGCAACTATGTTCGAATTGTATTGTTGGCTTAAGAGCACAAAAGTTCTACGAAAACTTCTCGAGCCTGCTCCTTGTACATTCCATGATAGGATATTCATGGGAGACAAGAGGGTTTGGGTTGGGGTTAAACCAAGTTATCTGGAGGACTTATATCCTCTTCTGATTCCATCATCCATTCACTTCCTCTCTTTCCTCTTCTGGGGGATATGTTCGGGGGTTCCTCGTCCCGAGCTCTATTGGCTTGTGACTTCTCTATTTCATTATTACCTCCAAAAGTATCTACTACCATCGATAAGAAACTTTCCTCTCGCTGGTTGAAATTGGTCCCTTCAGGGTGGAAGATAGCAACATAATGGTTCTGAGGATTTAAGCCCATTCCTGCTGAAAAAACCAAAGGTCCTTGAGTTTGCGTGTCAAGGTTTTTTCTATAAGCCAAGTTGACTTTTTCTAATGTTTGACTATTTTGTTGTGCATGGGTTCTTGTGGATATGGCTTTGCGGGCAGTAGCTATTTGCTGCTTACTAGGTGTGTCCACGTGAAGTCCTGATTCCTTATTTTTGTAATTTTGGTTTACATGTCCCTTGTTTCCTTTTCCTTCATTGTTTTTTTTTTCTAGAGGATTCCCCCAGATCCATATTACCATTGTTAATTCCCTCATTTTCGGCCCTTATCTCTTCCATATCTGTTAGGATATCAAAACGGGATGTTGTTTCCTTGTCCATTCCTTGAATTTTGGAGGAATTTCGGTGCTCAAATCCGAGCTTGTGATTCTGTCATCTCTTTGGTTTTTGGACCACCATCCACGGCCCGTAGCCTCTTCCTTCCTCCGGTTGTTTTTCCGGCCTTCCCTCCGATCGGGCTGCCATGCCAGCCTCTCCGTCCTTTTCCATGTTATTCTGGTTGCTTCTTTGGTGTTGTACGTTGAGTGAACATGCCCATAGAGTCCGTACTGGAAGCAGATCTCTGAAAGGTTCTCGTACTCCACTGGTTGTATTTGTTCCCTGATTGTGAACTTAGCACAGAGAGGTTTCGTTAGGTCTATCTCGACAGAGATACAGGCAAACCTTCCCCTTAACCGAGCGGCTGTTTGGGAGTCTACCTTAAGGACTTTGCCGATCATCCCACCAAGCGTCAAGAGTACTTTATTCTCGTAACAATGAATCGGAAGTCCCGGCAAACGAACCCACGCTACTATTGATTTCACTCGATTGCATTTTGCATCCAAATCAACATTCCATGGTTGAACGTGCAGGTAGTGACCCAAAATGACCCATGGTCCGCCTGTCATTGCTTTCACCGCATCATCTCTTGTTGAAAAGCGGACTAAATAATAGTTGTTGTCTAAGTCTATCATAGAGTCTGGTTCCATAGCGGCCACAACTTCTTTAACCGGTTATTCAGCATCATGTAACTTATGAATTTGCCCATCAGTTTAACCACCACCGGAAGTTTCTCGTAAAAGGCAGGAGAGAATTGGACATCCAGGAGATTATTGGCGGAGACGACCACCACATCATCTTCCTCGCCTTCTGCCAAATCTTTTTCGAGATCCACGTCCACATGGTTTCGCCTTCCTCCGACCGTGTCTCTAAAGGAGACCGTTTGAACTGGGGGTTTTTCCCTAGGTTGACCATTCATACGAGGCCTTTTCATCGTCCTTCTTGCTAGACTCGACTCTGCCCTCATATTTGGAAGCGTCGGAAAAGGTTCTAAGGATGGTCCCGGTGGATCCACTCGAGGGTCCAACTGCCGGGGTTGCGCTTGGAGAGAAGCTGGCAGGGTTTCCGTCATTTTTTACCGTTGAGATAATGAAGGATTTGTTAGCCATTCATTTTCAATTAGTTCTTTTCTATTCTACTTCATTCTTCTCCGTCAAACCTTGGGTTAATTATTTGTTTCTAGTTTATTGACTAAAAAGTTGTATCTTTTTTTACCTTCATCTCCGATGGAAACTTTCCATTCTTTCTCCTCCATTTCCTTCCCACTCTTTATTTCTGAATCCCAAAGGCTCTGGAACTTTTTTGTTCAGAGGCAAGCTATGTACAGGGCGTACAGACTAGGCCAACAGAAAACGATAATAGGTTATGTTTAACCATCTGGTTATGTTGATGGAGAAAGAAGGATATTGTGCAGGCTGAGAGAGATCCAATTTTGAACCTCATTTTTAGCACCCATAGCAGTCAACAAGGAGGAGATGGAAGGTGGTGTGTGTGGGGAAGATAAAATGTATGTCGAGCTCCAACTATTTACAAATTTGAATGAGCTGAAACTGTTTACAAATTTTTACAAACGATCTTTCATAACACTATTCAAGTCGAGCTTGATCATAGAAATTAAAATTCATCTCGAACTCGCTAAAAATTTCATGAACACTCGGCTTGGTTCGATTACACCCTTAATTTATCTCTTTTCTCTTATACTAAAATATTTTGGTAGTGTCAACATAAGCAATTGTGCCGTACATCTTCGAATTCTAGTTTTCATTAATATTTGTTATATTTCTCATAGTCTATAACTGTGAACTACGAACTCTTATCATAACGTACTTTTTACTATATTATAATGTCGTATGCTGTTCATTATTATGTTGAGTTTATTATAATAAATAAGTTGTAATAGTTTTTCTAAGAACAAAACAACGAACAACTTATTGCATTACAATGTAGTAAACAATCTATAAATGTATAAACATATCCCAGCCACCTTTTTTGTTTTCCCGCCCAATCCCGCCAAAATATGCTTGAGCCATGTAGATACATCTATATTTTCTGCCACTATTTAGTTCCATACTCAATTTTTTATTTTTTTTTATTCTGCCCAGGTCATTTCCTACCCTGTCCAGATGCATGCAAGCCTCTACTAGCATTAATTCCTAGCACTGAAAATTTTTCTAATTTGCACCGATTTGTTTGTTTTAATCATTAAAACATACGAAATGATTTCACACGAATAAAATAATTTGAGCCATCCATTCAGCACATTTAAAAATACTCACACATTTCAAAAATCCAATAAGCGATAAAATTTAACTAGCCTGTTTCTAGGTTGTATTACAATGACTAAAAATTTGAAATTCAAATATTTTTGTTTCCCTCCAATATGCTTTTAAACCTTTATAAAAGGACTTCATATGCATTGCAAAACCCATTTTTCCTCTTGATTCTTATAACAATAATTCATTTTGCAGTTTTTTTTTTTTAATTTTGAAAATTCTTCCTATTCTGTCCTTTCGTTTGTTCCTTCTATATTTGTTGGCACGTATCCAACATTTTACATGTTAATATGTTACCTTATATGTGCAAGCAGGATTATGTAATAAAGAAAATTCCAACCTGACACAAGTGCGTCAAATTTTTTGTACTTATTTAGACGAACAATTGAAATTCCAGCTTCTTGTTGAAAATTTTACATACTACAATGTAATTTTAAGGTGTTTCAAGAAAAAATATAGCATATCAAATGAAATGAAAAATTTAAAACTTTTTGGTCTGAGAAACTTGGAAAATAATATCTAATTCAGTTGTTTTGAATTTTGTCATGCTAGGAATATAATCAATTCAATACATTCTGAAAGGTGAAAAATAATATCTATTTTAGAATCATCAGAGTCGAAGAAATCATGTATCAGTCCCATTTTGTGGATCTTAATGTATCTTATATCTGACAAAAAATATTTAATCAGTGAATAATTATTAACACAATGGAGCAGACTTGAGCTAACAATGTTAATAGTGTTTTTCAGAATTTTAGAGACGGATTTTACCAGCAAAGGTTAGACAAAACTATTGCCAATTAAGAGCACGAAATAACACGGATCCACTAGAACGCGTTGCATTGCTTCGCTTGCCCAAGCTTGAATTCTCAAAAATGGTTCCGGTTACCGGAGGTGGCGGGGTCTGATCGACCCTGATTACACTTATGACATATATCTCGCTTGTGACGAAAAATCACAATTGTCTTCGCTAGATTTTAGGCTTAGGATTTGAGAGGTGTATAAAATTTTGCAGACTGTTCTCTCGCGGCTGGTTGTTTTGTAGTAAAGAGATTAGGGGTTAAATTTATTTATGAGCAATTTTTTTAATTGTGATGTATACGGTTGTTAGCTGACTTTTTGGAGAAGAGGGGTGGTGATAAATCAGGCCTAAAAATAGGACATGCCATTTTTATTGTTTTTTTTTTTAACTTAAGTACAATATTAAATAAACCCACGCGGATGTCCTCACATAGACTCGAACGCATAATCATTAAGGTCAAGGAAAAGGTGCTTCTCACTGCACCCCGATGTGGTAGACAACATTTCTATTGTTCATGTCTAATAATGTCCAAATTAAATATTTCGGATTAAATTCAAGATCTAGAGGCAACTAACCCAAATACAAGAGAGACAGAAGATGTCAGGAAATAATCTTCACCTAATATGCGATAACAATTTCCTTATTTATTCGTACATGTATTTATTTATTTATCCAAGTACGCATGCATCTGTACACGTTTTTACAAAAAGTAGGTAGTTAGCCACTTTGCAAAACCAACAAAAGTTGGATGTGCATTAATTATATTCCCTTAAGTATTTTATGTCACTGCTATAAGTGTGAATAATTAATTTACACATAGAATTCAACCCCGTGCAATGCACGGGTATGGTACTAATACTTTATAATGAGAGTTCATATTTACCCCTAAGATGTAGTTCACAAAATTAAGAATAAAATCAATTTCTCAGTAGTATAATTTTTAGTAACTTCCGCAACAGTTAGATATATAGATATGCAAACTGTAGCCATTACACAATAATGTTTTTGGAAAGTGAACTGCATGACAAAGTAACTACAACTATTGAAAACAGAAAAACGAGACTCTCAACATCAATATTCACAGACAACATAACATGGTAAGATCAATCTTCAAAGAAAATGAACTCTACATTTGGGGAGGAACTCAGGCACTCGCCGCAGTTTTTGTGATGCCAAACGCAGAGAACCCGATGGTGGGACGCGTTGCATCACCATCTTCTCTTGCTTGCTGCCGTATCTCAACAAAATCTCTATCAATGGAAACATCAAGTTTTCTCCCTTATGGCAAGTACTTTGTTACTCTGAGGTGCTTCAGAAAGGACTCGGGAAGATCTCGATCGAACTTGAGTGGCTTGAGATGGCACTGATGGCTGGCTACACCTTTAACAGATAACATGTTTAGTTGAGGAAAAATCTCAAGAACACCCACTATTTGTTCATTACATAATAGTTATCGAGTTTTAACATCTTGATGTTTGAAGATGATGAGAGCAAATCTTTCTTATTCATGTCTCCAAGCACGTGAAACAATAAGCCCATCAGGACGTATTCCAAGCAAGAATAGCTTTAAGGGAAACGAAAATAACTAATTCCTCCTTAATGCAACTGCAGTTGTTCAGAAGCTAATGACAACAAACATATAAAAATGAAACACCAATAATGTTGGATGGTTAGACCAAAAAAGATCAGAAGTGGAGCTTAAATTTGTAACAACAAATAAGCATTTGAATCTTATAGAAAAATTTGTAAAAAGAAAAAAACGAATTCAGCTACAGCTCTTCTATGTTCATGTCCAGAACATATTACAAGTGACCAGATGTCGATGTCATATCTCAATTGATTCGTGTATAGAGAATTATCAACAAGCATTGCTTTGCTAAATAATGAAAACGTAATAGCATTGCTTTGGTGTTTGTTATGTGGTCACAATGGGAACTCCAATGCCACATCCATAACTCCTTAAGCCATGGACACGTGTACAAAACCTAAGCAAATCATCATCACAGACAACTCTTGAACACGAAAATCAATCTTGAATCTGTGAATATGAAAGCCTGAAAAACGAAATTCTTGAGAGCATTCATGAATCTATGTGTAATCGAGATTGATGCAGGGGCAGGTGGTCCACAGATTTTTCCAGAACTTGGACAGAATTGTAGTCCTTTCAACCAAAATATGTGAAATATTAAGGAATCGCGCAACTCGTTCATCTCGTCGATTTACGGAATCGGAAATTCCTCAAATGGAATCGGAATATTATTACCTCGAAATCGTAAGAATGAAAGCTTCGTTCACTAGGTTGCTGCAGCCAAAAACCCTATCCCCATAATCAAATTGGATTTTCCTAAATTGCAATCGCTTGGATATTGAAAAAGTCCTGGAAATAATAAATATCATCCCAGATATATATTATATATATAGATTAATATATTCATATTAAAAAAATTTAAAATAACAACTTTTACCCCCAAACTATATGTAGTTTGTTGAAATAAAGAATATTGGAGGAAAAGGAAATGGTTATTGCGTAGACCTGAATGAGGATTAAACCTCTCAATCACAAATCCGATGCCAACTTAATGCGAATAAAGTTTTAACTCAGACAATCATTATATATTCGTGTTGCACTCTATTTTATATATTAATTTTTTATTATATTTTAATTAATATTTTTTAAATTTAATTTTATATACTTTAATTTAGTTTAACTAAAATGCTGCTATGATTTAATGCATTACTTCAATTTTAAATAAAAATGTGTTGAAATTTCATATCAGTTTTAGACTTTTTTAGAATTCATTACGAATTTCGCCAATCATCTTGCATGATTTGTTGTTATACATTTTGATAGTCAGATCTGACCACAACCTCAATTGTTGTAATCCTATTTTAAATGGAGGCCTGAAAGGATGGTTCAGAATTGAAAGAGAAGAATAATTATATGCTCTGGGGCAATATCGACGAATGCATCATGATAGGTTGCTATTATCTTCCTTTTATATTTGTTTTTGGAAAAATTGTCGTCAGTCAAGATGCCATTTGGGCTGCACGTTGAACAAAATAAGTGGCTTCCTTTCATCCAAAGAGTGGCAGTCAACAGATCGCCATTTCGCAATCTGCAAACAAAAGGTGGCCGCCATTTTTACATGTATTTGAGCTAAATGTAGAATGTTAAAACATTTATGTAATTTTCAATTAAATTTCTAATAATTAAAAATTTATAGACTCTTGAAATTTATTGTAGGGATCAGATTTGGAGGGGGCTGCCAAGGTTCATCCTCGCCCTCACCGTGACTCGGCCCTTTGCCCGCACACGCGTTGTAGTTGATCCCCAAGCCTTCCTCTACTTTGAACAGCACTATGGCAATAGCAGCAACACGATAAACACACCTACGAAACAAACTAATACAATATTAGTATAGCTATAACAGTAAATAGCTAGCTTATCTTTGTGGACCAGCTGCAACGAGCTTGCTGAGCTCGTTCTTCCTCCACAGCAGAAGTTGTGCACACAACACAGCAAGCAGCAGCCCTCTCGCCGCTGCTAGAATCTTCGTCGGCAACTGGAGATCCGGTGATGGCGCACGAGCTCGACTTAGGCATCCTTCGTATACACGTAACTCCTCACAATGTTATACGACGACCTCTAACTGGAACAAAGGGGCCGTTACCGCCTGAC
>AYJT01079585.1:0-12337 GCA_001278415.1 Ocimum tenuiflorum | reverse complement strand
AAAAAAATGTGAATTAGATGGCGTTTGGTTGGTGGGTTTGAAATGGAGGAATGAAATGAAATCTAAAATAAGTTATTTGGTTGGTAATTTTGAAATGGATATTTATGAATGATTTTCAAATATTTAAAAATCAACCAATTCCTTTTAACTTAGTGGATTTCATTCTCAAACCCATAGTCATTCCCTCTACTATCAAATATATATTCAAAGTGATTCCCGATAGTTAAACCAAACGCGACGGTAGTGTTTATTTTTTTAAAAGATGGAAGATATGGATTGTGCTCCCATTTAAAAAGACAACTATTCAACCCATCCCTTTTATAAACCAATCAATCAATCTTTGTCTAAGTTTGTTTTATAATAAAGACTTGAGTTTTTACCAATTCAACTGAAAATGATTATTCAACACTGCTGACATACAACAATCTGATGTAACACTGGAGGTGACCTGTTTTTTGAATAAAATTACATTAATTCTCTTCAATTTGATCTATAAATGATCTGCTACTTATTATTTTTAAATTTAAACTTGGGAAGAAATGTCCAAAATGAGAAACCAAAGACTTTTGAAAGTCTCATGTCAAGTTAAAGTCTTTCTTTATATGTATAATAAGATAAAGAAAATGAAGTAAATGGACATTTAAAATACCTAATTAAAGGCAATCAAACTTATCTTATTGTAAAGCATAATCGTCCAAAACTTTAGATATCACAAAACAGTCAGACCACCAAATTTTCACTTCATGACGTGCAAAGTTTGTGTACAATTTATATGTACGTACCGAGAATCAAATAATACGTGAGAATTATAAATAAATTCAACTTTTTGAAAAATAGCATGTGTCAAACGGTAGAGTCTAAAAATATGTAGGAGAGTAGCAGTAATAGTAGGAAAGCAATACTCGTATTTTATCGACTCTAAAGAACTTCTATTTAATTATAATACAAAGTGTAGAGTCTACCAAACTATGATACATAAACAATATGGGATAAAACTAACTCTAATTTTAGAATGTTCTGCAATAGCATTCAACTCGTCTCAATTTAATTACATGACAAAGACAAAGGATGCACGCGAGAACTAAGTACTAATTTCCGAGTCAAACGTATATTTTTAAATTATATCAAATTACGATTCTATTTACTCAAAATAAACTACTATTTTAAGTTTACATGGGCTAAAGGCCCACCAATGCGTTGGATGGACTGGGTATAATCCAATAAGAGCAGCTTTAATTTCAAAATAAGCCCATATGAGACAGATTGTGTGTTCATTTATTTCATAAGCAATAGTTGGGCCGAAGCCCAAACACTCGAAATAGTAGCAAAATACAAAAATAAAATTAAGTGAAAAAGGGAGGGGAAATAAGAGGAGAGAGAAGCAGGAGAAGAGGACGACGGAAATTCAAAACGACGACGAAAAGCACGGCGTTTGTGGGGGCATAAAGCAGTTGCTGTGCCGCCGCCTCCGGTGAGTTTCTGACGCCGGTATTTGCTAAGTTTTTCTGTAATCTCCGGTCAGGGATCCTTGAGAAACCTATTCCCCCCGCTTGCCTCTGATTGCTATTAGTATGGCATTTTTGAAAGCCTAATCAATTAGGGTTACGGTATATAAAGGAAGACAATTTGATGTGATACGTTGTATAGGATATCATTTTAGTTTAATTTAGCATGTTAAGAATTTGAGAGTAAAGGTCTGGAGCTGGATACGTGCAGTTTGAACAGAAGATTTGTTTTTCCGCTCAGACATTTTTGCTTGTGCTATGTGAATGACCTGAGCGCATTCAGGTGATTGATTATTGGTTTTGAAGCTGGGATCATTTGATGAAGTTATTTAGACAGAAAGACTTCGTTTTGAGATGCATTGTTTCAGCCCCTGAGCACATCATTTGATCAAAATATGTCCGGGTGTTCGACTTCAGCATCTACTGGAGTTCAGGACCTGAATCAGCAGGATGCTGTTTATGATTGTTCCAACTTATCCAAAGCCTCTGAAAACTGTGATTTGCAACATGAGAATGAGGTGGGCGAAGAGAAAAGATTAGAAGATGGTAATGCAACCGAAGATGTGGCTGAGGAAGAGGACGAGGATGAAGATGCAGATTTCAATCCTTTCCTGAAAGAAACTAATTCATTAGAAGCTTCCTCTAGCTTGAGTTCTGAAGTTGAAGATTTGGATGTGGATGTTGCTGATAGTAAGGAAAAGAGTTGTGCAACTGTTGGTAACAAGTCTGAGAATAAACATCAAGAGACTGCTGGAAATGTCGAGAATGGCGAGGAAATAGTAATGCAAACTGCAGTTTCTTCTAGAAAAGAATGCGGGAAAAACTCAGAACTAGCTTATTCTTCGGCCACTGACAAGGAGTCTGCGTTGGTAAATAAGTCTGATAATGGATCACAATTTGACAAGGAGATTGGATTGACCAGTCTGGCAGATATCAGCTATGCTGCAGATTCGAGGAAAACGTTGGTGGATATGGATAGCGAGGGTGCCATCTCTATGCGAACTAGGGCTCGTTATTCTCTTGCTAGTTTCACACTTGATGAGCTTGAAACTTTTCTTCAAGAAACTGACGATGAAGATGATCTCCAAAATGTTGATGATGAAGAGGAGTATAGAAAATTCCTAGCAGCTGTTTTAAGAGGTGATGATTCCCAGAATTTTTTAGAGAATGCAAATGCTGATGATGAAGATGAAGATAATGATGCCGATTTTGAGCTTGAACTTGAAGAAGCACTGGAAAGTGAACCAGAAGAGGTTGAAGAACGGAGAATTACTAGACGAAATAGATGCAAAAAAGCTTCTCAGGAGCGAAGCAAGAAGCAATCTGGACCATTAAATAGACCTCTGCGACCACTCTTGCCATTTTCATCAATTGGATCATTAACAGCTGCAGATGGGAAGCACCTTACCCCCAACATCCCTTCATCCTCTATCCCTCCTGTAAATAATGGATACACCTATGGTTTCACCCCACATCAAATAGGACAGTTGCATTGTCTAATTCACGAGCATATACAACTACTCATTCAGGTTTTCTCTATAAGTGTTCTTGAGCCAGGAAAAAGCCATATTGCTTCTGAAGTTAAGGAATTAGTTTTACAGATGCTTCAAAAACGTGATCAAGCACTGGCATGGAGAACCGTTCCATATCCGAGCTTTTGTTTCTTCCCCCCATACATCCATCCATCTGTGTCAGAAGGGATTCAGAACACGCTTCCATCTAAAAATGGCAATGAAAATGTAAACCAGAATTTTCCTCGTGGATGTAACAGTGAGCTTCATTCTGATATCATTTCCATGTCTAATGAGAGGCAGACATATCTACCTGATGGACAGGCAGGTTCTTCTCAGACTTCAGAGTACACCTCATGGGTCCCTTATGTTTGTGGTCCGATGCTGTCTGTCATGGATGTGGCTCCACTTAGACTAGTTGAAAATTATATCGAAGATGTTTCTTCTGGTATGTCAGTGAACCATTTATATTTTTACCCTGCTTTTTTTGAATATCGTCTTCAATCTGTTCTTTAATGCATGTGGGAACTTCTATAAATGCTGGCAGCTGTTCATGCATATGAACGTCATCAAATTGAACATGGTTTTGAGAGTCCCAATCAAAAAGAGCCCTTGTTTCATCTTCGCAATTCCCTATGTTCTGCTGAATCTGATGATCAAGGAGAAATGGAGAACACTCCCCCAGATTCTAACACGGTGCTTTCTCCTTCAAGAAATCAAATGACCAAGAAGAATATGGCTGCAACTCTGCTTGAAAAGGCCAAAAATCAACCAGTTGCTCCTGTTCCCAAGGAAATTGCTAAATTAGCTCAGAGGTTTTGGCCGTTGTTCAATCCTACCCTTTATCCTCATAAGCCACCTCCTGCTGCTCTTGTAAATCGGGTGCTTTTTACTGATTCAGAGGACGAGTGAGTTGTATGCTTTTGTTTATTATATTCCATTCACAATTCTAAATTCCACGGAAGCCTGTGTTTTAGTCTTGTCTGATTACAGATTGTGAAATGACAGCATTTACATTTGTTCATTTTCTTAATATTTAAAATGAAGATCCTCTTGGCACGCCACATGCACAATTGGCTTTCAGGTGCCCTATAGAAGCACAGAAATAAACATTTGCTTTTTACGTACTGTGGTATTCATGGTCAATACTTGCAATTTTACATTGTGGTGGTGCTATAAGGCCTGCAGGGCACCCTAGTGGCCTATTGTGTTATGAAAAATTATGTCTAATTATTAGAGTAACTTATAAGGACTGCACTTTTTTGTGAACTGATGATTATTTTTTTTCTCCTTAATTACATAGAAAACAACCACAGTGGTTTCATTTCAAAGTAACTTGAAAATCTTAAATTCTACATCACCTTTTTGGTTGGTCTTTTTTCTGGGGGTATCATGTTTTGTGTGTGTGTGTGTCTCATGTGATGCTGGCTAAAGTTTTTGAAAAGATCAACAAATGTGAGCCTTCAAATATGCTTCATGCAAACATACAAGTGAAAGGTGATCACATATAATGCTCTGTGTATCTTTTCATAAGCTTTTTAGCAATGTCATTAGTTAAGAAAATTCTCATTTCATGCATCTGATTATCAGTTTCTTCATTTATGTCTTACAATTTTCTGGACATGGAACTTACAGATTACTAGCTTTGGGATTGATGGAATACAATACCGACTGGAAGGCTATACAGCAGCGATTTCTTCCTTGCAAATCGAGACATCAGGTGATATATATGATTGCAGTTGTATATTAAAAGCTTTCAAAGTTGTTTGCTTGCGAGGGATAAAATTGGCAGATAGTTATCTATTCGGTTGGTGTCCTATTGTGCAAATAAATTTCGTAGTCATTGTGATAATTTTCCCATCTGAAGGGTCTATGGAAATATCCTGTCGTTAATTTTAAGTTATTTAGCAAGAGAGTAATGCTAATTTCATTTCAAAAAATTTCTGCCAAACAGATTTTCGTGAGGCAAAAGAATCGTGCATCATCAAAAGCACCGGAAAATCCAATAAAGGTTTGTGAATATTACTGATGTTATTTACTTCAAATCTTGCATCGTATTAAAGAAAATAGCTTGTTTTGTCTCGTAGGCTGTGCGGAGGATAAAAAACTCTCCCTTGACCTTGGAGGAGATAGCTCGTATTGAACTGGTATGCTCTGTAAGGACAAATCATGTCAAAATTTTATGAGATTCTTTCTGATGTTGGGTAATCTATTCATATTCAGGGGTTGAAAAAGTTTAAACTCGACTTTATGTCCATATGGAGATTCTTCCTTCCTTATAGAGACCCTTCCTTGCTTCCAAGGCAGTGGCGCATTGCTTCTGGCACCCAGAAATCATATAAATCTGACGAGGCCAAAAAAGCAAAACGTCGTCTGTATGAATTAAGAAGAAAAACTAGCAAACCTTCTCCCTCAATTTGGCATTCATCATCTGAGAAAGAGGTAATTATCAATTGGTCATGTGGGTCTTTGTTGCCTTTCAAATGGATTGTTAATGAATTATTTCTCCAACTGAGAAAGAGGTAATTATTCAATTGGTCATGTGGGTCTTTGTTGCCTTTGAAATGGATTGTTAATGAATTATTTCTGCGACCACTTACTGTCATGATCCCTCAATAACTAAATCCGCTCTTTTCTCACACATTCAGCTATATAAATGGAATTTTTCTTTGTATGTTTCCATACGTTCCAACACAGGTGGCTTTTTAAAGGACTTTTTTTTTATGGTCTTTATTGTTATTAAATTGTTGTAATAATTTTGTCATATCTAAGAACAGTCAAAATTTAGAAACTTTTTTTTTTGTTGCACCTGAACTTTCATACTAACTGGGTCCACCATGTGCTTAAAAATCTTATGGCATTATTTAATATAGTTTACTGGCAGAAGTTGATATAAAATCCATGTCTCTAGATGAAACCAAAAAGATAGCATTTCAATTTCCTTCTTGTTCAGGCAGACACTATCCTTACTTGATGTTTGTTCTTTCTTTTAATCAGCAGTCTTACCTGGTTTTCTGAATGTGATGCATAAGCTGATTCTTGAGTGCAATTATGGTGTGAAGTTCTTTATTTGGATGTGAATGGTGGAAGTTCGGTATGGGTCCAATACTGAAATTAATTAGTACCTAGTTTCCTCTGATTTTTAGTTATAGTTGGACTAGGCGAGCAAGGATGATGTAACTGAAGAAGTATATACTGGAGAAGGTTACTTTTTATTAGTTACATGATGACTTAGTTGAAGATCATGGATACTTTTTATTATATACTTGATGACATATTAGAAATGTACAGTGTATGACAATTTAGGGACTTAAATAATTTTTCAATCTTTTTAGTACGTCCCCATGAAACTTGCATTGTAAACATTTTCAATATTATTAAATGACCCCTCAAAATACTTTACAGGGTGATAGCTCTGATAATGCTGTTGATGAAAGTAACAGTGGAGATAACTGCATTGACAAGGAAGATGAAGCATATGTTCATGAGGCATTTCTGGCAGATTGGATGCCAGAAAACAATGTTTCTTCCAGTTTCACCACTTGCCTTACATCACAGGAGGGTCTTCAAGCCAGAGAACAGAAGGATAATCCTGGTTATCGAGACAACCGACCCCCAATTTGTTCCACGTCTTCTGCTGTCTCAAGGTAATTCCCTGGTGCTGCACTTTCAACTTTTCACGGTTGTCAGCTTTATGTATTTGTCATTCTTTCCCGTAATTCTAGGCCATCCAATGCTCCAATAGTTCTGCGTCCCTACCGTGCTCGTAAACCAAATAATGCACGCATGGTCAAATTAGCTCCTGATTTACCTCCTGTGAATCTGCCTCCATCTGTTCGAATCATGTCACAATCAGCTTTCAAAAGTTCCCAAGCAATCATATCTGCAAAAGTTTCGGGCAATATTTCGAGAAATGCAGGTTTGATAACAGACAATCGAAATTTGCATGCTGGGAGCAATACGCGCATGGCTGTTGGCTCTTCAGTGAAATTTGGACCAACGAGTAACACCTATGTTAATGTTACTAGTAGTAATCAGCTATGGAATCATTCTGATGTCACAACTAACAAATTTATACCAGAGAGAGGCGGCTCAGATCTTCAGATGCATCCTCTACTGTTCCAGGCACCTCAAGACAGTCATTTGCCTTGCTACCCAAGCAGTACTAGCACAACAAGTTCTTTCACTTTCCTTTCAGGAAAGCAGCCACAACTAAGTCTTAGTCTTTTTCATAATCCACGGCATATAAGAGATGCTGTGAACTTTCTGAGCAAGTCATCTAAGCCTCCTGAAAAGAATGCTGCAACATCGGCTGTTGACTTTCATCCACTTTTACAGAGAACTGATGATGTGGGTGCAGATTCTGTAGCTGCACATCCTGCTGGAAGGCTTCCTTCCATTGCACCATCAAGGCAAGGATGTGCTCCAATTCGAAATCCTCCTCCCTTGACAAGTAAGGCATCTCTACCTGGTATTTCAAGTGCTTTGGGTGCAAAGGCCAGCAGTCTTGGTGGAAATCATAACGAACTAGACTTGAACATTCACCTGAGTTCTGCATCCAAGAACGGAGAAGATACTGGCAGATCACTAGGTGCTCCCATATCTGGCGCCATAAAATCTGGTTCTTCAAAAGGTTCTAGCCAGAAGAAAGATTCTGCTCCAAATGGGATTAGCAATGCTCTAGACTCAACTGACGTTGCAATTGTTACATCCAGAAACAGAGGAAGTAGGAAAGTGTCTGATGACATGCATGATGAGTCCCTTCCTGAAATTGTAATGGAACAGGAAGAGTTGAGTGATTCTGAGGAAGAATTTGGGGAAAACGTCGAGTTTGAGTGTGAGGAGATGGCTGATTCAGAAGCTGAGAGTACATCTGACTCAGAACAAGCTGTTAACATGCCAAATGAGGTAATATTTTCCTAATTCTGCTGTGTTCCTTTTAAATTTTCTATAATTCTGATTTCTTAAAAAATGGTTATTTCCCTCATACTTAATTTCAATGCAACTTTTGGTACCTTAGATACAAGGAAACCTGTTGGTGTGTTCCATCTTTGATGTGCATGCGTAGTGTCTGACAAGCTCTACTGCATTCTATCAGGAAGTTAACCAAGATGGAGAAGATGAAGATATCGAAAATGGCCGCATGCTAAATTCCCAGAATGACTACGGAAGCAATATATGCAGCACATCCGAAGCGATGGAAATGGGTGAGAAGAGACTTAATGTCAAGCCCAATGCCCTGTCCTTGAATCTGAATTCATGTCCTCCAGTTTCACCCTATTCAAACCCCAAGAATGCTGCTTCATATGAATTTGGACCATTTGGTAAAACAGGAACATTTGGTCCGAATCAATTCCTGGCCGACTCAAAAGACTCCATAAAACCAGGTGCAGATGAAGTGCAGAAACGCTCCAAAGACAATAGCGACACTGTACCGAGAAATCCTAGAAAACGGGTGTGTAGATCGAATCCTAATCCAAGCATTGTTGTGCCTGAAAAAGGAAATTCAAGCCCTAATATGGACTCCAATGTAGATAACTCAAAAGAATGTTACCGATGATATTGGTTCAAATGATGATGATCATTTGTTTGCATTGGCTCTTGCCATTTTTTTTTTTTTTTACCACTACTGTAGCAGCATCATATCATACAGAAGAGTACAAAATTAAAATAATACCATACGAATTTTAAGAAATGACAATCATATCATACAAGTCGAATGTTTGTGGAACAAAATATAAAAATAGAGACACGTTTCAGATTCTTATTGAGCATCTGACATATGTGGGCTCCACTCAACGCATATTTCTCTGTCGAAAATCGCATGTCACAATCTGTGTCTGCTCCCTTTCCTTTTAACATGTAACAATGGCTGCTGTAATTTCAGTGATTTGAGAAAGATCGTGTTTTCTTCTCTCATCGGGAGACAGATTATCTCTGCATGAAAGCCTTTTTTCCCCTTTCCTTTTCACTCATTTCTTTATCCACAAGCAGAATCCGAAGCTCAAGCACCAAAATATTTGATTTTCATCGTCCTGTTTCATCTAGACAGGAGATTTCTGGGTTTGTTTTCTGAGAAGCCTTATCTTGCATACTTGTGAAGGTGACCTTATTTTTACTTAACTTTGTTGCGTTTTGGGTGATGTGTTAAGAAACAAGAATTGGACTCTACACACCTTTCTGCAAATATGTTTTTCCGTTCTTGTAATGTTGGTGGCTTTTTGTTTCATTGCTATTGTTCCTTAAACAAAAATTCTAAATAGGTTCCACAATGTTGTATTTCCGTGGAAATTGTCTCTCTTTAAATCTCTTGTTCTGGCTCATGGTTCTCCTGCATTCATCTTGACAAATTTGCATGTTCTTATCTTGATTACTGAATCTTGGAATGTATTCTTGCAGCGCTTTTGTGGAAAATGAAGAGGTTCTGGTTCTCAAATGATGATATTCCTACTAATATACTAAGCCGTCTATCTACAAAAACATTGCTTTCCTTGAAATTGGTTTCCAGAGATTGGCTCAATCTCTTCTCCAACCGCTCATTCATCAGCCTCCAATTGAAAAGATCCGAACCCGTATCGGGTTTTTTCTTCGAGGAGGTATTCCAGTGGACCAATGATGAAGACACCCAGTCTATTAGCTACATTCCCGTTGGCATGGAGAAAGAGAATGTATGGAACACTTTGTTGGATTTTCTCCCTGATAATGTAGTCATTCTGTCACTCAACAATGGCCTATTATGCTGTAGGAGTTGCTTCCCCAATTCCCAGCCTATGATATACGTTTGCAACCCCTTGAACAAACAATGGAGGAGTCTGCTATGGCCTAATCTCCCTCAAGACTGCAGCGTGGCCTTAGCTTTCGACCCTTTCCGCAACCCCATTGATGTGTCAACAGATTTCAAG
The DNA here is from genome assembly GCA_001278415.1 of Ocimum tenuiflorum. Classification (NCBI taxonomy): domain Eukaryota; kingdom Viridiplantae; phylum Streptophyta; class Magnoliopsida; order Lamiales; family Lamiaceae; genus Ocimum; species Ocimum tenuiflorum. The sequence goes on along the minus strand of AYJT01079585.1, from coordinate 2,419 downwards.
CTGGTTGCAGTGAGTAGGACTGAGATCGAAGAGGAAGAGTACTGCTTCCTCTTCGACATATACTCATCAGAAACTCGGGCGTGGAGAAGATCAAAGGAGTGTTGTAGGCACAGCCATGATCTCACCAAAAACAGAGGTGTTCTTGCAGATGGGATTCTGTATTGGCTAACTGTTGGCTATGAAGTTCTCATGTTTGATCCTCAAAATGAACTCTCTTGGTTGATCAAAGGCCCTCTTCCACCACCAGAATTCACCAGCATCCCAGAGATGTGCATTGGTGAATCCGAGGGCAAGCTTTACCACGTCGTAATCTCCAAGCATGGGCTGCAACTGTGGAGTCTTGAAGATCAGTTCTCAGCTAAATGGGATTTGAAGTTCCATGCATCTTTAGACGAGCTGGAGAGCGAGAACTCGAAGACACTGTACAACATAGGTGAGAAAGTGAGAAGCCAAGTGTCCGAAGGCGAGGCTTGGATGGATCCTTTGTGTTTCAAAGATGGGATGCTGCTTCTACGCGTTTCAGCTGTTGTGTATCTGTATCGGTTCGATACGAGGAGGATGAAGAAGCTCTGCGATGTGTCGGCATTGGGCCCAAAAGCCATGTTTTCCCCCATAGTTGTCCCTTACACCATGAGTTTGGCTCCAGTTGAGCAAGCATAGACGAATAAACTATTTTGGGAAGTTTTTCGTTGCATAAATAGTTTCTTGTGTTGCTGCATTCATGTTATTTGCAGATTGAGCTTTGACCATCATATAAACAATAGGATGGATGTTCTCTTTCTTCTGTTAAAACCTCGGTTCTATATATATATATATATGAAACAAGTTTTGTAAATAATATTACATTTGATACAAACTCCAACTCAAGCTCAACAAGTAAAAGATGAGGTTTATAATGATCGATCTGTTTGAGCTCGACTCGTGTTCGACTCTGTAAGTGAATCAAGAAATAGCATAATAAGAGAAACAGGTCAGTTAAGTGAGGATTTCTCAATTCACATGCACAGAATGCTACTCTCTCATTTCAGAAAGTTCCACACAGCAACCACAAGCATTCTGCGGGAGTGCGTGGCGACTGCAAACTCAAGAAAAGCCGAAACAGTCCACGCAAAACTCATCAAAACATCCAAATACGAGCCAGATTTGTTGTTCATCAACAACAATTTGATCAACGCATACGTCAAATGTGGGCTCATCGCGAATGCTCTCCAACTGTTCGACGAAATGCCTGACAAGAACGTGGTGTCTTGGACGGTCCTCATTGCAGGTTTCGCGCAGAAGGGCTTCCCCACTGAAGCCATCTCTATGTTTTCAGATATGAATCGGAGCAGCAGTCGGCCCAATGAGTTCACGTTTGTGAGTGTGCTCCATGCATGCTCTTTTGCTGAGAGTTTGGACTTGATTTGTGCCTTCCAAGTTCTTGCTCTCGTAATCAAGTTTGGATTTGGGAACAATGTCTACTTAGTGAATGCATTCTTGACTACTTTGATAAGGCATGGTAAGTTAATCGAAGCCATCAAAGTCTTCGAGGGGTGCTTCAATAGAGATGTAGTGTCGTGGAATGCTATACTTGATGGTTTCTTGAAGTCCAGTTCCATAGATATACCCGGTTACTGGCGTAGGATGATTTCTGAAGGGATAAAACCAGATGAATTCTCTTTTGCCACTGTTCTTACCGGGCTAGCTGAGCTGTCAAATCTTGAAACCGGGTTGCAAGTTCATGCCCACCTCATCAAATCCGGTAATGGCAGTGAGAGATGTGTAGGGAATGCTCTGGTCGACATGTACTTAAAAAGTCGAAAACTGAACGAAGGATTTGCAGCATTTGAAGAGATCCCATCGAAGGATGTCTGTTCTTGGACACAGATTGCAGCAGGGTGTTTGAATTGTGGGGAAGCCATGGAGGCTCTGAGGGTGTTCGGAGAGATGAGGAGGGCTGGGATCAAGCCTAATAAGTTCACTCTAGCAACAGGGCTCAACACGAGTGCCAGCCTCTCAAGCCTTGGTGAAGGGCAGAAAATCCATGGCCTAATGACTAAGCTTGGGGGTGAAGACATCGACGTCTGTGTAGACAATGCATTGCTAGACATGTATGCTAAATGCGGCCGCATGGACTGTGCAATGAGAGTGTTCAACTCAATGTCCGAACACTCTGTGATTTCATGGACAACAATGATCATGGGGTATGCACAGAATGGGGAATCTGAGCATGCTCTCAAGATTTTTGAAGAGATGAGAGTTCATGGAGAGAGGCCTAATCACATCACTCTCATCTGCGTGTTGTATGCGTGCAGCCAAGGGGGAAATATCGACAGAGGGCTCAAGTATTTCTCTTCAATGAGCGATGAATACGGCCTCATACCGAGAGAGGATCACTACGTGTGCGTGGTGAACCTTCTTGGGCGTGCAGGGCGAATCA
>AYJT01079577.1:0-40824 GCA_001278415.1 Ocimum tenuiflorum | reverse complement strand
ACTGAATCATGATTCATGAGTTCCGGTTTTTCAAAAGATAAAATTATGAAACCTAATATAACTAGATTATATTATGTATATTCCAACACTTCCCTCTCCAATTAATTGGTTTGTCGAAGGAGAGAACAGTCGATATTGAAATATACAGGATTCAATTCATATATATACTTACAATACAAAATTAATCTAATTCAAACCTTTTTGTTTCTACGTATTTCATTCTTATAAAATTTAAAACATTATTATGGATTATAAATGTGAGATTTAGGCGGAAAAAAAAATAAATGGAAAAATAGTGACCGACCTATATTTGGCCCTATATAATTGAGATTCCCCTACTATTATATAAAAGTATATATCATATGGGGAGATATCAGTTAGATCCATGATTGGCTCCAAAATCTATGTTGCAACGCTTTCTATATTTTTAATTTTTCGTTTATCTGTTTTAAAGTTTTTATTGAAAATTCTTTTTGGGCACACATGAAATGCAACACTATAATATGTTCACGTAAAGATTCTCCATTTATCAGTTTTGGATTTAGTGATATAGCATACTGCAAGTGTTGGATATATTAATTTGCACAAACCTAATTCAAAGCAGTTTATTATATGAATGTATCGTATGTGACGTTCCATTGAGAAAAAAAAAATCGCCCAATGCAATCCTAATGCTGAAGAATCTAAGGTTGTGACAAATAAAGGTAAGATAGTTTTCACATGAATGATTAGATTAGGCAGTCGAGATATGAGATTTAATAACCAGTTTCGGTCTGACTCAATCAATAGTGTGGGGCATAATAATATGTTCAAATGGGTTCAAAAAAAAATAATGTGTTCATATAACTTGAAATGATTTGCATTAAAAACTAGGGAGATGCATGCCTCTAGAATAATTAAATATGAAGCTATGATTGTGCAAGGATAAGCTTTTGCCTTTCTTTCTCCATGTGAATTAGAGAGACACATGTGCATTATAATAATTAAAGATTATATTAATTAACATTTTACAATAAATAATCCAAATTGCTTTATAAGTGGCACTGCAAGATAGATTTAATAACCATGCATGACATTAATAATCCAATAAAAGCAAAGTCATAATTATATGCAGATATCCCCAGGTTTGTTTGCATTCATGATTCAAGGAAACTGCAGCCAAACCACCAATAAATGCTGACAGACCATTGAACAGTAACTTCAGTAAAAACACACAATGATAATATTTGAATAACAAACTAAACCTTGTAAAAGGCTAAAATAAAAAGGGAATTATTAGGTGCTACATGGTAGGGTGATGGTGATTTCAAACCGAAACAGCCAAATAAGAATCAAGTCTCATAATTTTGAATCGAAACTAAATCCAAATTTACTCATATTAGTTCAAGTTCTAAACTATAATGGTCAAACCATAAAAATTTACTCTATAATAAGTGAAACCAACCCCGAATTAGCCTAGAACCAACAGTTCAAAACCAAAATCTACACGGTCCCAAATCAAAATCGGACCCAGATTTTATGAATCTACTCCGGGTCCAATTTTTTTGAATTTGGAACAAGCATTTTTTAAATCAAAACCAACCCATAACCACCACAACATTGATGGTGTCACGCCCCCAATCACATACATGGGGACGACATCCCACTCAAGTTGAGGCAATAACTCCCACATACATAAATTAAAACTTACCAAAATGAAAGTATAATTAGTATAGAGATTGCAAAATCCAAAAATGTTCAGTTTTGAGTTCAACTCTTGTGGGTACAGAATTCTGAAGAGGGTTTATACAGCTCTTACCCTCTACAGAAATACAAGTTTCATGTGATCCCCGCATCATAAGAAACTGTTCCATTGACATGTACATGTATACCCGTCAACTGTACAGCGTAAATCGCTACTTATAATAAGAAAGCTTGGCTTAAAAGTAGATAATTTTAATCAGGAAACAGAAAAATAGTCGCGGATGGTCTTCCTTTTCAGTGAGGAAGGAGGGTTTAGAACAGAGGAAGGGCTTTTGATTTCAGCCTCTGGAGTTCTATCAAGATCTTGTTTTACTTCAAAATTTAAGGAAAACCTTTTCGTGTGGGATTCTGGGGTGCTGACTTCTGGCATTGTGATGGGAGTGTTGGAATTGGTAACACATATCAAGTTAGAAAAAGTGCTTTCTTGATTGCCTTTTGAGTTTGATGTTTCATCTGAGAATAGTTTTCGCCTCTCCATTCTTGGAAGCGCCCTCACTCTCTTCCGCATTGATGAAGGAGATCGAGTGCTGGAGTAGCAACTGTTTAGGATGTTCCAAAGGCGAACCTGTGATTGATAGATTGGAAGAAATTATATAATGTTGTTTTGACGTTTTCTGATATTATTTCAAGAGGCTTACTGTGAAATCATCTGAGCAAGTTGCCACTTTCCCCATCTCTGATGGACACCTGCACATAAATTACCAGAATCTTGGTTTAGATCTGCATAAAGCCAAGCACATAATTTTTAAAAAAATGATGTTTTCTTGGAGGCTATACCAGTTTACTGCTGTGACTTCTCCGTCGTGGCTTTTCAAAATGATAGGATCCATTTCAGGTTTGTCGACCTGCATATAAGGCCTGTCGTAAGATACTGGAAAATATAAACTTGGAAACACAAGGAACCAAGAGAAGAAGTGGACCTGCCATATGTAGGCCTTCCCATCACTAGAACCACTTAGTAAGTGAGCTGCATCAGGGCTAATTACCGACTGCAATTAAGGAAATCTCTTAGATCTTTAAGAAAGTTAAGGCAGATTGAGGTTTCATATCGAACAGATGAACTTAAAAACATGTATACCTTCACAAAAAATGACTCTGTTCGGCCTCCAGAGAAAGTTCTGATTGGCCCCTTCTCAAGCTGAAGCACGTTATAAAGATATATCCTGCAAGAATAGTTGGATTACGATCAAGCTTTGCATTTGAAACTTATATGTGGATGATATTTTGATAACTGGTGATTCATCTACTTAAATTGTGCAAGTTATTGGTCAGCTTAATGATAAGTTTGCTTTGAAACACCCTGATCAGGTTCATTATTTTGTTGGCATTGAGGTGAGAAGGCAGAGAGGTCACTTTCTGCTAAGCCAATCTCAATATAGCTTTGATCTACTTGACAGGACTAATATGGTGGACTGTAACAGTTGTGCTACTCCTATGTCCACCTCTATTAAGCTAAGCAAACATGAAGGTGTACCTCTCTCCAACCCTACCATCTATCGCAGTACCATTGGTGCTATTCAATACCTCACGCTCACTCGGCCGGACATTTCTTTTGCTGTAAATAAGTTGAGCCAGTTTTTACAAAGCCCAACTGATTTACACTGGAATGCAAGCATTTATTGAGATATCTTAAGGGGTCTCAGGATATGGCTCTTTGTTTTTCACCTTCGTCATCTACGATGCTAACTGGGTTCACAGATGCAGACTGGGCTTCTTGCCCAGACGATCAACGTTCCACAAGTGGCCACTGTGTGTTTTTTGGTTCCAATCTCGCCGTTTGGAGCTCTAAAAAGCAACCCCATTACTTTCATTCAGTTTTATCTTTCTTACTTTTAACAATGAAGCACATGCATTTTACAATGAAATCAGCTGAGGGTAAGAAATTCACCTGTGATCCATGCATGAGGCGGTAATAAACGTGCCATTCAAATTTTGAGACAGGCTAGATATGCCATGCAATCTCTTCTCCTACAAAATAACAAATTTGATCCCGTCAATCTTTCAGAAGCTTTCATGATGCACCCCAGTTTCATGGAGACATCTTAATACATTTGATTTACTGAATGATACTCATGATCAAAGAAAATTTAGTTACTTACCTCAGCTGATGACTCCGAGTTAGGACATGCGTGAGTAACTGGAGCTTTGAGAAGCCGTGTGTCCCAGAACTTAATGACGCTGAGTTTGAGCACAAACAATGATAAAAACAAGATTAGTTGAAAGTCTCAGGATGATCTACAACCCGTTGAGCAATATAGATATTAGATAATACAGATAGGTACTATATAGTGAGCATTGCAAAGTTTGTCACAGACCTGTCAACTGCTCCAGCAGTTGCAAGAGATACTTCATCTTTGAGATAAAGGACCGATGTGATGCTCATGGATTCAGCCTGAAAATTTTCAGATTGCTTTAAAAATATTTGATGAAAACATAAACACGTAAACTAAAAAAACAGACCTTTCCACAGCCTGAAAATTTTCAGATTGCTTTAATAATATTTGATAAAAACATAAACAAGTAAACTAAAAAAACAGACCTTTCCACGCCTGCCCCGTCTTCGGCCTGAAGAAGTATGTGCTTCGTGTATTATAGATGACGGCCTAGAGAGATCAGCACCAGAATCAAAGGGTTTAGAGTAAAATTATCATAATCATAATTTAGCTATCAATAATAATGGTAAAACAGTGAATCCACAAACATATCAGACAGCTCTAATCCTTCCATGTATGCAACTGATGGGATAAGGTGGAAACTTACGGTATACACAATTTATGGGAGCTTTTGGAGCATCTGGTATCCCATACAGCAAACGATCCATCTCTCGAACCAGATGCAATTATCTCTGTGAGGACAAGAAAATGAGTGAGCTTTTCTCAAATTATCAGAAATGGAATAAACTAAAAAATCATTTCTAAAGGAGTCCACAACAATGACAGTGCAATTATGATCTTACCCTGATTTTTAGGGTGGCAGCTGATGGACTTGATACTTCCAGTGTGTCCCATTAATGCTCTTATGCACTTGCGCTCTTGTGTGTCCCAAATCTTAATCTGCCAAAAGTAGGATTGATCTCTTTGTTATCTTAAAAATTTGGGAACAAGGGAGTTCATCAAGCTTCTACATTCTCAATCTAAACTAGTTTTTTCTTTGAAATGTTAAATAATTGAAACTCGTAACATATGCGAGTACTCTCAGATTTTTTTAGTATGACTTTTGACATAGTCAGGGAGGACATCTGGCATTTTCTTGGGGAGAAGGAATGACTTACACTTTGATCTCCTGAAGCAGTTAACATATTTGCATCATCCTGCAAAAAAAATCAATTTGATCAATTTTCACTATGAAATCAATTTCTCTCAAAGTAATGAACTCATTTAGGTACTTAAATGTCAATTCATTCCCCTGACTCATATATCAGCAATTCCTGTACTTTGGAAGAGTAAAATCCTACACATTAACTAGCCCAACATTTTCTGGTTGAGTTCGCAAATCTCAAGGTCAAGTAAGTAATTGGAGCTTATGCCATTTCAGAAGGAATATTCAAGCATGTCTAAAACAAAGCTCTGAAGCGTTAGCTGGCTTAGCCAGCAACTAACATTTGGCTAAAATGGGCGTTATACAGTAACAATGCTCATCAAGATTTTTTTGCGATTTCATAATGAAAAAAAAAAGATCAAATGGTTGGTTCTATTAAAGACAAGTTTTTAATGGATGGATTGACACACATTTTCAGTTATCTTATAAAAGAAGCAAACATTACTTGACAAGACAAAACCTGGACAACTCAATAAGAGTGTAATATACCTTGATCCAGCACAAGTCAAATATCGCATTTTCGTGAGCTATCCATTCAGTGACCTTAGCCTTTTCTGCAGAATTATCATAAAAATTTTAGGGAAAGTCATAATGAAAATATAAAGAGCCCATAACCCACTGACAATAGATCCCGAATGTAAATATCCAAAATACCCGCGTTTTCTTGGTATGAAGAAGAATCCAGTAATTTCTTCCTGGTATCAAACAATGTAACATAACCCGCCTCATCCGTGGTAGCAAGAATATGAGCATTTTTGCTGGTCTAGATAGCAACAACAAAGGGATTATTCAGCTGAGATTTTAATTTCATGCATATTTAAAAAGGGGAAATGAAGGGTATATTGACCTCGCAGAAAGACAGAGCCATCGGAGGCGAAGGTTCGCCTGTGTGCTCGATCGCTACAGCTCCGATTGGATCAAAACCCCGCGAATCGTTGCCAGTGTATGGCCGCTTTCTGACTGAAGACGCCAAAAATCAATTAAAATCACACCCGTGCCTTGCTAGAACAAAACCTATAACATGAAGAAAAAAAGTAGTGCAGCGTACCACGGAACCCATCGATTTCTCTTAATTTCAAGTCTTTGAAAAATGATTGAGAACAGGATGTCTCCATTGCTGCTGCACGACAATTCTTTGTCTCTCTCTCTCTCTCTCTCTCTCTCTCTCTGGAACTTCTCTCTGTGTGAATCAAACGTAGTTGAAGCAAAGCTGAACCAACGAGCGAAGCTGAGGCCTGAGTTTTGTTGAGGGTTTAGTTTGGCGGGCGTGGTGAAGCGGGAAAACTTGAATTTCTTTTCGGTCAGTATTCTATTGGCGGTAGGCTGTGAAAAGTATGTAACATCTGGGCATTTTCGTCAATCGACATTTTCAGGGTGTTGAGTGCATTTTCAGTTTTGCTATTTTTCGAAGTAGTAAATAAATAAATGAACGAAAACAGAACTGGATTTGAATATGACTATTGTCTAATTGATTGGTTGCAAATTTTAACCTAATTTTTTATTAGTTTTGCATAAATCACACAAGATTGGGGATTTCATTTATTATTTTGAATGGACATTTCTTTCATTATTTTTTCATTTACTTGTGTATAGTGATTGTGTAGAGTGTAACAAAAATATTTATAAAACTACAATAAAAATTCCTTGTTGTATTTCTTATGAGTCTTTTTTGTTTTCGTTTAATGATAAGCTAGAACCATCTTCATTAAAACACAATATCAGTTTGGAACTAAACACAAAGCAAACAAGGAAATGCTGAAAATTCAACAATAAATACTAGAAACTTAACAAGGCTCCGTGCAGGAAAACAAGAAAATAATAATAATAATAATAATAATTATTATTATTATTATTATTATTATTATAAACAGATCAACAAACATTATATAAGTTTTTTATTTAGGATTTTAGATACACGGTGGTTAAATTTTGCAAACGATAAAAAGTAATGTGTTATGATTGCAAAATGTTAAAAAAAATGTGTTGTAATTGTAATGCTAGTAAAATGTGTTGTATTAAAATTTGTAATCAACCATTGTCTCACGAGTTCGGCTCATCAAATAGTAGTTCGACAAGAACAATAAAGAGATATGCTTGTGATTGTTTTCATGGCGTTTTTTTTTATCTGGAATATTGTAGACATTGTGGTGAGCTGTGAGTTAAGCAGAAGGCAACGATTGTCGGTCTTAAAAGCGTGTAGCATTTATTCACGACTGGTGTTGTTTAGAGCAAAGAATAAGTGTAATGTGAAAACTTGGAAGTAGTTTGTCTTGCATACTGGATTACGTACTTCTGTTATTGGCCACACATGACGTTTAAATTAATCACAGTGATTATATATATATATATATAGGTTTGTAATCAAATGATAAGTGTTTATTAGGTAATAAATAATACTGAATCTTATCCATCCATTTTCTATATCTGACGGTTATTATTCAATAAATTTAGAATCATGCATAATATTATAAGTTTACATGTTATAACTACGCATGCATTTTCGTTGAAAAATCATGTCCGTTGGTTAAAAGATTTGGACGGTTATGATTTATTATTATTTATCACCCAACGGCTCATTAATCGCCTAATCACCACCACCATACACACACACACACACACAGGGGTGCAATCACGTGATAACTCACTTTCATGTAATAACTTATAACCCACATTATTATATATTATTAATTAATAAGTTGGTCATTATTGTGTATTCACAAATAATAATAATTTATTATATATAATAATCTCAATACAACAATGGTTAATTTATTACATAATAATGTACTAAATAACATATAACAATGATGTAATTATTAGGTTAACACGTTGATAAAAGTTATTATTTGAATATGAATCTATACACACATCCTTATGTGTTAACTAAGACTTAATGATATCCATTGGATGTAGAGTTGAATGGTCTAGATGAAATAGCTAAATCTCGCATCGTGTGTCATTGTAAGACTACTCACAGTGGTAATCGGAATCCGACTTAGTCACAACATAAAATATTTATTTCTCTCTCATCTACATATACAACCTCAACTTATTATTATTCACACTCCCATCGGTGACCGAAACTTAATCTGGTCACAACTTAAAATATTAATTTTTTTTCTTACAATTTATTTTAAAAAATAAAAACTATTTTAACTTTTTATATTTTTAAGTTCTTAATTATAGTAAATAATTTTTATGTACGGAAAAAATATACTTGGGAAATGAAAATTAATCTAAAATAAAAGATAAATTGAGGAACTATTTGTGAACTAGTTAAAGAACAAGAATGAGAATGAAAGAATTTTGTATTGCGTGTGAAAATGTATCAATGTTGAGCTCTATTTGTAGAGATTTTTTTTACAAATTATGGTATTTTTTGAATAATTATGTAAAATTAATATCATTTTATCAATATATCCAAAAAATACGTGGCATCAGGCATGATAAAGCATGCATGACCATTGGGCAATTCATTGCCATGATCACAAAATTCCATCTTATTTTCACTTATTTGTTATTCATTTTTTATATTAAAATATTTGTAACCTTTGAAACTTGATCATTAATGTACACAACCTAATGTGTAATATGGTTCATTATAAGTATAATATGGTAAATTTATGTAATGTTACGGCTGCTCTATTTTGGTTGTTCCAGAATTTATGCACCACATTTATTATTCAAATGCACCGAATCATGTCACCAATGAATATGGTCTTTCGTTTCCATTTTGGCTATTAGAATTTTGGATAAAGCAACCGTTAATTCTCCACTACATCTCCTTAAAAAAAATCTCCACTTCATCGTTTGCAAAATCTTATGCCCCAAATTGTGAAAAAAATTATGTGAACTGAAGCCGAAGAAATTTCATGAATTTGTTTCATTAATAAAAAATTGTAATTAGTACTATAAATGTTTTGGTAGATCAATAATAAGTAATGGGGAAAGACGATGTTTTTTGTGATGAAATATTATGAAAATGTCTGAAAATATTGTTAAATGTTATGTTATTTATGATATGAAGTTATTTATATAATGAAGTCTTACATTGGGTTTTAATGAGATATGATGTGTTCTATAATGACATGTTACGAGCTCCTGTTTGAAAGTTTTTATACAATGAACCATGTATTTATTATATTTTAGTTTATCTATAATTTTTTTTGTTATTATAGACAATTAATCATATGATGAAGCATTTTTGTCGTGTTTAATGAATCTTCATTTCAATAAAAAGGATGCATGGAACCTATATTTCTCTTTCGATGCATCATAATGATTTATGAAAAAAACTGATATCATTATTAAGGAGCTGCATATTTATATCTATGTTACCATATTTATAATGCGTAAAAATCTCAATTAATCGAACACCTATTGACTGGCAATTACATACAAACCCTTATAAGAAAAGAAATAATTTCCTTCATTAAACACGTGTCCACATCCCGACCACCTACAAAGTGGTTGCAAAAGATTACAACTCTATATATACACACACACATGCATATAACAAATCACAACGAGGTGTGTTATTTGGTTCCATCAATTCTAAAGAACCAAAATATTGATACTCGTATAATTATATATCTCAAGTGTGGTGCATGGATATATGCTAGTTGCACCATCTTAATAAAACTCGTAAAGTTTCCTGTATTAAACTATATTGGTGGAATATGTTCCAGTAGGACAGTAATACTTGAGTGATTCCACTTGATAAAAAAGTAATTAATCAATAAAGGAGCGGCGCTTTAGACATGTGAAAAATATCGAATTAACAAAGGCTCTAACTCGTTTTGTAATAGGACGATAGCATGACATTGAATCTGTACTACAATAAATCAACATTGATAGACCGAATACATGTTGGATTGACCATGGAACCCTAAACCATAAAATAGTGGAAATTTTTATTTTATAATGAAGATGGTTTGTTTGCAATTTTTTTTTTCCCGAGTTCATTCAACATTTTCCGAAAAATCTTTCATTTTAAAATAAATTCAAACCGCATCTCTATTTTTCTTTTTTATTAATTAAAAAAATCTAAATAAATGACGCATAATAATTTTTTTGGATATTTTATTTTTTTAAAATAATTCTTATGTTGAAAGACTTTTAAATTTAAATATACCACCACACGTTTGCCATTTGAAATCAAGACTTAGATTTTGCACATTTCATACGATGTGTTTTTGTTTTGTTTTCCAAAAATTAAAGTATTGCAAGCAATCGAAAAGTTTAGTGTATATAAACCAATTCGTAGTTCTAGTGGGGCAATTCGAACGTTGGCGCGATCACTGCTGCCACATCGCGAAGCGCTTAAAACTCACGCGGCTATTTCAATCGACGACACGACGGCGAATTAAGGTTTGGAAGAAATATTTTCAAGGACGCTGCTACCAAATCACGCCTGATATGGATCCGAACTGCGGAAACTGGATTTTCTTGCCCGCTGCAATCGCACTTATTGCAGGTTCTCCCGAAGTCTCAACCACTCTTATTTTGAGTTTCTGAATGTTCAATCCCCAAATATACCAATTGCTTCTTATTCAGCCAAAAAATGAATAATCGGATATTTTATTCATCGCGACTTCAGATTTAACTGTACGATTGAATGTATATTTGCTACATGCATCGCATATATTCGATGGAATTAACTTTCGTTTTGATACCGCTGCATGAGATACGTGTAATCGACTACTAGCTGTCTGGCCAAATGCGCTAATTCAATTGCTCTACTCCTGTGTCTAAGTTGATACCTAACTTGTGGATAACAATGTCTATAAATGTTGGCTAACGTCTCAGCTTATGCGACTCGGTGCATTGGCAGTAAACAGATGAAGCAAGGGAGAATATGAAGTACGGTCTAATTATTTTGCTTAACCATGAATTCCTATAATCAGTTATTGAGACCCTGATATTATCTTAGATATTTGCTGTTTTACAGAGTATCTGTGGTTGACAAATGATAAAGCCAAATTTATTCAATTTTCAGAGTTTGTCACGGTTATGAAACAAAAGGGGATTATATGATATATGAGATAACTTCACTAGTATTGCAAACTTTATACAATCATTCAACAATTCTCAAACTTACAAAACTCAAAACAGATATACAAGCCCTTCACACAACCAATCAGAAATCTTAATAATCATAAAAAATGATTCACAAGCCATTACCAGCAAACCAAAAATTTGAAATGAAAAGCAATAAAAACTTTAATCTATAGTTTAAATTCAAAAAACTTCAAACTATAGTTTAAACCAAACTTTGAAAGCAGTATTAATTTACCTTTTCAATTTGCCGCCTTCTTGGGAGATGGTGGCTTTGGATGAGAGGATTTGCCAGTAATTACTTTCTTCACCTTGGCAATCGAATGCTTCACCTTTGATCCAACGCCTGAAAGTATGTTATGAGATTTCTTATGAGCAACTTTTACGTCTGCATCTCCCATATCCACCATGACCGGCGCTTCAGAAACTGAGTCTGATTTTTGCTGTTCATGTGATTCCTCCTCCTCATCTTTTTCTTCATCCGTTTTTGAGTTTTCATGTTCAGCCTCATCACTGTTTTCAGCACATAGATCTCCAGTTTGACTAGTTGGCTCTTTTCCCGTGGCAGAGTGATCTGCTACTTGAGTGTGTTCTCTCATAGATACCTGAAAAAGGTCTGAGAGTGAAGACTTTCCGGTCTCTGTTGGTTCAGGCTTCTCTTCCATTTTCTGGTTTGTTCTTTCCTCATTTCCACACTCGGCTTCTTGCTCAACTTTACAAGGTTTGTCTATTACATGTTCACCTTGGGAATATTCAGTAGATATATTCTTGTTGTCTTCTGGGTTTTCATGATTCGAATTCCTGGCATCATATACTTCAAGAACTACATGTTTATCTTTTGAAGGAAGAGGGGATGCCTCCAATTCTGCTACATCAATGCCACCCGATCCTGGAACAAGCACTAGGAGATCCTTTTCTGATGTTTTGATGTCTGAACATGGGGCTTGTGATAAGGAGGGAAGAGAATTGATTTGCTGACCTTCTCCTTTCTCATGTTGAGCCATATCATCCACAGAACTATAACAAATACCAGATTCTGTACCATAGGTACTCTCTAACTGGTTGGGGGTACTGTTTATTTTTTTCTCTTCTTCGTGGACATCCTCAATCCCCCCCAGTTGTTTTTCTTCAGTTGCTTGCTCTAGAGCTTCTAAGATCGGTGCATTTTGAGCTGATTTTGTTTCTTTTCCTTCGTTGGTCTCTATTAGTTCTTCTGGATCTCCATCCACTAGGTTTTCATTGTTTGATACTTCAAAGGAATCTTTACTTAACTCCTGGACATCCTTGTTTATATCCCTGACACTTTGAAGATTCACCACATCATCTTTTTCTGACATTTTCACTTCAGAATCCTTAATGTCCAATTCTTTTTGCAAGTTATGAAGTTTAGTCTGCTTGTCTTCAGACTCCAGTGGGGTTCCCTCTGTCCATTCTGGTATTATTTTTGATGTGGAAATCACTGGAGGTTCCGCTGGTGTAGAGGTGGCTTCTATTGCTGCACAAGTATCACTTACTTCTTCCACTTCTTGACTTTCTATTCCAGTTGATTTTGGAACAGCAACCCCCAAATCAATCCCAACTTTCACTTCCTGTACTTCAGTAGTGACAATGATAGCTTCCGAGGCTTGTTCTGTTCCTGCAATGTCTTCACTACCGGAGGATTCAATGCTTTTGGTCCAAGTATTAGCTTCCTTTGCGTCCGCCTCACTTTTCCCTTCTGAAAACACAATGTTTTCCTGCAGAATATATGTTTACTTAAAAATGGTGGTATTTATAATATTAATTCATCCATGGTGAATATGAGTTCATGCTATATTTGTTTACCTCATCTTTTGCTTGTGTTGTATCTGAGCTACAAATTTTATCATTGTTGAAAAAAATTCATGGATATGTTTTATTTATGGTATAGAGTATATTTAATTAGAGTAGGGATTCATAGAATCCTTAATTAGGTGATATACTACTTAGAATATATAGGAATTTTTTTGTATATATATATTTGGATTGAGTTATGAATTAGATTGAGAGAGAGAGAGAGAATATTTCTTCTCCTCATGTTTGGTTTTCCATATTGTTCAATTTATCGATAACAATCATTTTGGTTCTCTCCCTCACTTTCTTTTGGAGGGATTCTTGCTATTTGGACACCTTATTGAAACAATGTTCGAGGCCATTAAACTTAATTTATACATGTTGAATCTGTGACTTCCTATATATTATGAGTGGCATGCCTAAGAGTGAACTGTGGCGTTGAGAAAATGAATTCAAAGAACCTACCTCTTTATTTGAATCCTCAGCATCTACTTTTACACTCGCAATGGCCAGCTCCTGAGCTTTTAAGGTATCTGTTTTATTAGTAAGCTCCTTAATGCTCTTTGCATGCTCTTCTTCATGGAGGATTCCATCAATTGTTTCATTTGTCAATATTTTTTCTTCTTGGTCTTCTGGAGCCTTGTCTTTGGCCTCTTCAGAAACTTCTGATACCTGCATGAAGAGTAACATTTCAATGTCATAAATACTGAGGTTTTATTAAGGAAACCGAGTAAATTTTATGTTTGGTTCCAACATCGACTTACATCTTCTTTGAACTCAGTTGTTTCTTTGCTGATTTTATGTTGTTCTTGCTTAACCTCATGTTCTTGGTGACTGTTTCCGACTACCTCTTCCTCACAAGAACCTTGATCATCTTTAATATCTTCATCTTTTGCCTTGATCTGCATTTTCTATCATTTTGTTAGGACTTAATGTTCATATAACAAAGATTATGTAAAGCATACTCTAGATAAGTAAAGCTTACTCTTAGAGATTGCTCTTTCTCGCCTGAAATGTCATCTTTCAAGATTTCCTTTTGACTCATAGTTTCTTCTTGCTCCGACGTATTCTCTGCCACCGGCTTGTCAGCTTGGGCAACAGATTCAAGCTCCTGATTATTGGATACATATACACTTTTGTTTTCTCCAGGTGCAAGTGCAACTTCATCTGAGTTTGACTTTTCCTCACTCAAGCTACCAGGGTAGTTGGAGTTCTCCTCAACATTTGCACTCTTAAGATCTTGACATTCTGCAACTGATGGAGTTGTCTCTTTGATTTCTGTAGCTTCATCATCATTGTTGGTTTCAAGGTATGTGGCAGACCTTTCATTGTCAAGAATACACTCCACACTTGTGTTCTCATTTACCAAAGGGCCTTCTGTATTGTCAATTATGTTGTCAGAATTATTGGTCAATTTGACAACATCTATGTCTCTTGTCTGTGTGGTATCCGGAGCTGCAAAGCTGATGTCTGATATTTTCTCATCACGTGCTTCCTTTTCATCATTTCCTGAAGCAGTTTTTTCTGTGCACGGATCTTCTTTGTTTGTCAGCTCTCTTTCAGTAGAGCAATGATCAATTTCTGAGATTTTACTTGGAGATACTGGAAGTTTGTCATTAGCTACTGTGTCCTCTAGCACTTCTTCAATAGGTTTTTTATCATTTGAGTAGCTTTTTGTTGTGTCAGCCTGTTCCAGGTGGCCAATGCCCTCGTCGTTTGTTGCACCCTCCACAACATCACCCTCCTTGCCGTTTGCTGTTTCAATTATGTTCTCTTCTCGAACATGTATAGGTACTTCCATTTGAGTGATGCCAGAATCATTGGCACTTGCAAGACACGACTGTGCATCTCGTTCTATATTTTCCATGGATGAATCTTGAGGTTCTTCAATCTCAGCCTCTTCACTTGTTTCTCTTCTGGTTTCCTGAGAAGAGTTGGATGCCAAGTCTTCCTTTATCACCTCATTGGATGTTGAGACTTCCTGTGATGCCACGTAGTTGGAACTGCCTGATATCTCATCACAGTTATTTGAATCCATTTTTGCTTCATCCACCCTCTCCAATTCTGAGACATACTCAGAAGCATTATAAAGTTGTGTTTCTTTTATGTTCTTCTGGTCAATTTCTGCCTCCTTTGTACTTAATTCTTCATCCTTTTCTCCATTTGGTGCTTGAACTTCTGCCTCTGTGCTTCCTATTGAATCTGTTTCTGCCCGAGTCTCATTTGTTGGTACTGCAATAGAGCCATCATTTGACACTTCTATTTTCTCCAAGTCTGTTTTGTCATCACAAGTATTTGCTCCATCATTATTCTTCTTCGAGACTTCAGATTCCAAGGTGGTATTATCTGAAGCATGCTCGTTCCTCATCGCCGTCTGTTCTTCTGAAACTTCCGTGATGGATGGTTCCCGTTGCCCACAATTGCTAAGTCCACGCCCAATGATGCCTTCATCAGCAGCCAAGTCTTCTGCACTAGGGGTCTTTTCAGCTGTTAAGTTTAAGCTCTTTTCCTGTTCCAAAAAGAGTGTGTTAAATAAACATTACCACTATCTCTTTGAGCACCTATAGATCCCATAAATGGTGAATCACTGATGGCAAATTTTCCATCTCTCTCTTGAGCGTGACTAATTATTGTGAAAATTTATATAATCTAGGGTTGTCTATTCCCTAATCTCCTTGGATGCATCTATAGATGTTGCCTTGTTAATTCTCTTACCTCAATTTTGTGCTTTTGCTCCGATTCTTACAGTTCATTCTTAAGGAAGTATTTTCAATTTATATTATCATAATCTTCAAAGCACTTAGAAAGCAGTTTAAGGAAATTGAGCCTTCCTCTTATGAATCAGCGACAAGTTTTCAAATATTTTCAGTGGGGACAAGTATGATACAGATTAGAGTATGGAGATGAGTAAAATTAACAAATGTTTCTCACGTATTTAGTTCTACAAGCTGAAATACTATAATAGAACTGAAGGATCATGACTAAGCAAATGTTGTTTAGTTGATCTACATGTCATAAAATACCATATCAGAATATATTCTTACAAAGTCATGTGCATTAGTGCCTAAAAACATTATGTAATATATCAACAAAATAAGGTCATAGTATTAAAGGTTAAATAATTTGTTCTCACCTCATCCTTAGGATTTTCTTTCTGAAAGTCCGTTTGATCATTTAGGATCTGTTCCCCTTGAGAATTTGTTTCTCTTGCTTCATTCAAACATGGGTCATTGATATCCTCATCTACTACTTGTGGCAACTCTATAGATACATCTTCTTTTATCAATGTAGCTTTTGTATTTTCCTCATTCTCCATCAAGTCAGCTTTAATTAAGCTTTCATCCATAAATTTAACCTCATGCATGGTTGTTGATTCATGTTCGTCAATGTTCCCCATTGAACCTTCCACCAAAGATGGCTTTTGTGAGCCATCTTCTACATTTGGTGAGTCTTCTTCATGCGGAACATCTTTTACAACACCCTATAGATAGATAGAGAGAGAGAGAGCTTACAAACAATGCTGACTTAAGAGTATTTTTTTTCAATATTCTTTAATCTTGATATTTTATTTTCATATACATGTTCAATAAACTAAAAGTAGTAAAGTCTAAAATTGAAATCACCTTAGCCTCTTGAGTTTCCTCGCCTGTTGCTTGAATGGTCTTTTCTGTTATTTTGCCACTCAAAACATCTTCAGGATCTAAGATTTTCATCTCACTAGAACTTATTTCTGTCTCTTGACATGAAGCAAATACTTTAATATCCTTAGTATCTACTTTTGAGGAGTGAATAGGATCCTCAACCTGTGCTAATTCTCCGACCGGAATGCTTTCTGTGATGGTATCTTTTGGAGCAAAGGCAAATGTTGTGCTTTCATTATCCTTTTCTGTCTGTTCTTGCTGCTCCAGTAGTGAGCCGTCTACTGGGATTGGTGAATCTTCACTAGTGTCCCCGCATGGAGTAGCAGCATAGGTCTGTATCAAATACAAAACATTTATTAAATCTGTTTATTTATGTGGAAATAAGATTCTTCATAACATGTATACAATATACTTCATTTTCAAGAGCTTCTCCACAATGTTTGAGATATTACTACGATTCTTACCTTATCCTCAACAATTTCTTCCTTCACATCAGCTAGATGAATTGTTTTTCCATCTTTTTGGTCACCCGAGGTTCCTTGGGAATCTGTGGTTGGAGCTTGATCCTCTAAATGACTCGCTTCTCTCTCTTGAACTGAAGAAGTAGCGATATCCTCATCCGCTGCCTGCAAGGACTCAATACAAACTTCTTCCTTTGTCAATGCACTTTCTATTTTTTGCTCTTCTTCGAACAAGTTGGCTTTTGCAGTGTTTTCATTTTGTAAATTGGTCTCATGTACAACAGTTGGTTCATCATCATTTATTGCTTCTGCTGGAGCTTCTTCAGAAGAAGGGTCTCGCGAGCCATCCACTTCATTTAGTGAACTATCCCCATTGTCTCCATTTGGAACATTTACTACAAAATCCTGTATCAATAGGAGAAAAACTTAAGAATGTTGTGCAGCTGAAACAGCGTATATTATATTGCAGTTTTTCTTTTTCTTCAAGACCCCAGATATTAGTTATCCATGCATCTCTTGTAATTATCTAACCTCAAGACTTGCTTGCTTTTCAGCTGCTACATAAACAACATTTTCCAGTTCGCATGTCTCTTGTGGATCAGCAGTGGTGATTTGCTCCTCGACATGCTTTTCCACTTGTTCTTCTTTGACTGTACTACTTTCAGTGGTATAAACTTTTGGAGCTTCCGTAAAAGGTGTGCTTTTACCATCATTTCCCAAATCCTCATATTGTTCCAGCCGCAAGCAATCTTCTCGGAGTTGCAAGTTCTCTTCTTTATCCTCGTAAAGAGTAGTATTGGCAATAATCTGCTGCATGTCCTGAACATTTATTAAACTCATTCAATATATGGGATCATATTGGTAACAGCTTGTGCCTTGGGGATGATAGGAACAAGATTATCTTGATATAGCCGAACAAAGACTATAGGAAATGTACGCCAGTTGAACTTCTGCCAAGTACAACTACAAACAAAAGAACCAGGAGTTTCTTGCCGAAGCCTTACAGGCAGGCTGCTATCAATAACTAATCTAACCCATAGTTATTTGTTAGCATCAAGGGAACATAGGAATGGGGGTGGATTGGTATGTAATATCTTAGTTCTTTTTGTCATACCTTATACCTAATCTTAAATTTATGGTATGGAAAATCCATATTGTAACCTTAGTTTGGTATACGGTAATTTCAGTACAACACCACGGTATGCTGAAATCTTATAGCGCACTGAAATTATTATCTATTAAAAAATTCGTGCATATCAATAATTTTATTATTTAATTTTCATTCCTTTTGTCTATTTTTTTAATGATTTATAACATAATAAACAAAAGTAATGGATAAAAAAAATAAAGATGAAGTAAAGGAGAAGATTAGAAAAAAAAAAAGATATGAAAAAACGAAAAGATCAACAGTGTAAATAGTAGGAAGATTCATATAAAACAAAAGAGATACATAAAATGTTAGAAGAATACAAAGAGATAAAAGACCCAGATTTTGAATTTTAATTAAATTATCCAAAATGAAATTAATAATAATAATATTTATATAATATTAAAATTTATTAAAATTAATAATAATTAATATTGTAATAAAATATTTTTATGTTCGATACGATATGTGGATGATATACCCTAAATTTTAGTTCGATATTTTGCCGAAGACATACTTAGGAATTCATGCGATGAATGAATTACGTGTATGATGATCAAGATAATCTAAAAGTTTGGCGCTCACCTTATCCTTGGGAGTTTCATGTTCCGAACCATTTGCATTGTCGGCTATGTCCTTTTTCTTCTCATGGGCTTCTGCTTCTGTATTTGAGATAGTGCTCTGCTCATCTAGACTACATGTTTCCGTGTCTTGACCTAACTGAGTTGCCTCAATATCCTTCGCTGTTACTTGCAAAGACTCAATGGATTCTTCGTCCTTGATCAATTTTTCTTCTGTATTTTTTCTTGACACCTCCTCATTGGTGTCATCCTTGTCACAATCTAGATTGCTTTTTGACATACCCTGGACAAGAATGAAAATCATAAAAGTGTTCTTTTGAAACCAATGACAATCATAGAAGTTAGGCAAACTATTATGTGCAAGCCCAACTCATTGATTTGTTTCTTTTGATTTTTTAATTAAAAATATAAAATTTGAAATTAAGCCTTAATAATTTTTAAAAAAATCCTGTAATTGATACATATAATACATATAGCACTCAAGGGTTTATCTTTTATTATTGGAATATTGTATTGATTTTCAAGAGTTTATTTTTAGTTTTTACAATTTAAGAATGTTATTCACCTTTGCCTCAAGACTTTCTTCATTTGTGTCAACTGCATTAATAGGTTCTTTCTCCGTATTGTTACTTGAAATTTCTTGTGGATCTGTGTCTGGGATTTCCTCCTTGATGGAATTGTTCATGTCTAGACTTGAATCATGCTGTTTAACATCCTCATGCTTGACTTGCAAGGAATCAGCATGCTTCTCCAAATCTGCTTCCTTAAGCTTTTCTGACACACAGTCCATAGAATGCGTTTCCTCTATTGTAGCTTCTTTTAAAGATGGGTTTTGATTGTTCTTTTCCAGATGTTCCTCATCTTCCCTCTCTGAGCAATCCACTTGGGTTACCGAATTCTCTTTAATATACTTGTGTGGAATCTCTGTCGCAACATCCTGCAGCAAGATAAAGATATTAACTGTCAGAGTAAAGGAAAAGTATTTATGTTGTTTATTTTCTGCTTAAAGGCACTTAATTTCTTACTATTTAAGGTGTAAAATGTTCAAGTTATAAACCGACTTCATAGTGACAGAATTCTAGTTATCGAGTTCAACGAAAGAACGTTGTCATCTTCTTTACCCGCCGTTTATTTGGGGATACTTATTAGTATTTATTATATATCTATATGAAGCTCTTTATCATAAAATAGCAATCCTTATCAGACCTGTACCTCAAGAGAGTCTTCTTTCACTTCTGTTTCATCAACTGTTCCGCAATCTGGTCTCTTGTCCAGGATCCCTTCTGGACGTTTTGATATGTCTTTCTCCTCACTAACACTACTTGTTTCTGTCTCTCGACTCAAAACAGGTGTTTTGTTATCTTCAGAATTTACATTTGATATATCTTCTGTATTCACTGTTCTTGGTTCCATCTTTTGCAACACACTTTCTGTACTCCTCTCTGTGTTGCAAAACTCAGCTTTCGTCAATTCTTCATCCTTGTATTGGGACTCCTGGAAAATCTTTGACTCGTTGCCGACTTCCCTAGCCAAAGGTAGTGGTGAAGGTGTTTCTTCACTTTCCTTTCCTAATTCATCTTCTTTTTTATCTTCTGATCCTTCCAATTCAATCAACGAGTTTTTTCCTTCAGTATTCTCAGTTGATATAGTTGTTGAAACGTTCTGCAGCAATGATAAGAACTTATCAACACCATGAGTTAATGATAAACTATAATATTCTTTTTACACTGAAACCATTTACAATCACCAAGTATGCGTCAATAAGATGATAGTAACTAAAGGTTCAATATGTCGTATGACTCATCTTGTACCTCAAGAACTTCCTCGTGTTTGTCAACCTCTTCAATATTATCATTTGTATGGTCACAAGTGACTTGTTTTAAAGCTGCATTCGAGCTTTCCTCTTCAGAAGAACTTGAAACAATTGGTGGTAAACCCTGTAACAAGATGGAGAGCTAACTTACAAACTGAAATATAAAATCTATGGTCATTATAGGAAGAAACTATCGTTCTTCAAATTTGTCGCTAACGAAAAGGTTTTAGCTGGGGTGTCATCCATACCTCAAGACTTTCCTTCAGTTGGTCAACTCCTTCACTAATTGCCGTGCCCTGTTCCTCTGTTGTGTTTCCATGCAGATCAGCGTTTGTGCTTTGCTCCTTAAGAGGGCCTTTTATTTTGTCTTCTTGGTCTAAATCAGATTCTTCAATACACTTAGGAGCTAATTGCGAGGATTCTGCAGTATGTTCTATCTGTATGTCTTCTTTGAGATCTTTGCCCTCATCTTTGACTTTATCAATAGCTTCTGAGACATTGTCATCAGTACCCTCCGTTGATGCCTCTGTCAATGGCAGTCCCTCACTTTCCACTTTCAAATGCTCGTCGCATTCTACTTGTGAGTTCTCAATTTGGTCAAGTGAGCTCTCCTCAAATTTCTCTGCAAGCCTTGAGTCACTATGATCTGTAGCAGCATCCTCCAAGATCTCAAGCGGACATTCTACATCTCCATGGTTCTCTCTCAACCTGTTCTCCAGAGGAACTCCATGGTCTTCTGATTTTGTCACAGAGCTGTCACCGTTCTCCACAGTTGTTTCATCTTCCTTAGAGAATGATGAGATAAAGTCACTCCTGCTTTCAAGCTCGTTGCTTGTTGAAGCCCCAAGTGTTGTGATTGTCTCTGCAGATGTGCTATTTTCTTGGCTTACGTCCTCTGCTGCATTGTTGAAATTTTCTTCTACACTTGTGAACACCTCCTTTTCTGATGTCTTGTTTTGGTCAGACTCCCCTTCTTTAGGCACTTCACTTGTGAGATTAGACGACTTATCCTCTTCTGTTGGTTTCTCATCTTCATATTTGTTTTCGGTTGTCTGGAGTTGGAGATTCAGCTCCTCACCATCTGCGATGCATGGTGCTTGAGACTCGATTTCTTCGCTTGGGATATTAGTTTCCTCTAATATCTCCTTAGTAACTAAAATATTTTTGGTGAATGAATCATCCTGTTCATTGCTGCTTGTGTCTTTAGATAGCTGATTCACCACCCTTGCTTCATCCTCATCAAGATCATCAAGTGTATCTCTCGCTTTCACTTCTGAGGTCACAACTAACGAGTCTGTATTGCATTGTTCTGTTACTACACCTCTGTCACCATCTTCAACATTTTGTTGGATTTCTTCTGTGGACATCTCTTCATCTGCAGCAAATTCCACTTGTTGATCTGGCTTTTCAGCAACCTCAATGATCTCAGGTGCATTATCATTTATTTCAGAATGAACCTCACCAATTGTAAGATTCTGCAGAAACAATAAAAAAACTAGTAAATCCACCAGTAAAAGATTTTTTTTTCCTTTTCAGAGAAAATCCATAAATCTCTCTTAGTGTTTGTAAATAAGATGATAATAACGGAATTCCCTAAAGAAAGATGATAGTAACGGAAGGTTCAGTTTATTGTATGAGTTTCATCTTGTACCTCAAGAACTTCTGCTTGTTTGTCAACCTCGTCAATTATTTTTTCGTCTGTACTGTCGCTCGTGACTTCTTGCAGCACGGCATTCATGCTTCCTACTTCCGGGGAACTTGAAACAATTGGTGGAAAACTCTGCAACAAAATGAGAGGTTAATTTACTGACTGCAATATGAAAGTTGTTGTTATTGTTTTTGGAATACACCTACGTTCTTCAAGCACAAACTATTAGGTGCAGACACCGCATGGATCATGCCCATGTGGTGGATCGGGCATCGGCATCGGCCCGTAAATTATTTAAATAATAATCTTGGGTTTCTATGTTTTAATTTCAGTTTTAGGGGTTTATTTTTTATTTTTCAAATTTTAGTGCTTATTTTCAACCCTCAAGGGTTAAATTTCATTTTAAGGATTTATTTTAAATTATAAAGAAATAAAAAATTTAAAAATGGAAAACACAAAACTCAAAAATGTGGG
Organism: Ocimum tenuiflorum; assembly: GCA_001278415.1. Classification (NCBI taxonomy): domain Eukaryota; kingdom Viridiplantae; phylum Streptophyta; class Magnoliopsida; order Lamiales; family Lamiaceae; genus Ocimum; species Ocimum tenuiflorum. The sequence goes on along the minus strand of AYJT01079577.1, from coordinate 18,129 downwards.
CCACATCTAAACTATGTGCCACATGCAGGAACAGCTCTTCGTCAAGCGTGACGAAAGACAATCACCCGAGTTCTTAGAAGGAGTATTATGCGTACCTCAGAACTTTCCTTCTTTTGGTCAACTGCATCGATTGTTGCTTCCTCCACCTCATTTATGCTCCCATGCAGAGCTGCTTCTGTGTTTTGCTCTTGTGCAGGATCCTTTATGCTGTTTTCTTGGCTTAAAGTTGATACTTCAATATCTCGAGGGGCTACGACCAGGGATTCTGCATGAGTTTCAATCTGCCTGTCTTCTTTCTCTGAGATATATCTTGCATCCAGCTCAGACAATTCAGCTTCTTTGAGGTCTCCATCCTCATCTTTGACAATATCTGTGACTGGAGAGAGATTGTCATTGTTAGCCCCTCCTGATACGTCTGTTAAAGGCAGTTTCTCACTTTCCTCTCCCAACTGCTCATCGAGTTTCACTTTTGAGTCCTCAGTTTGGACAAGTGAGCTGTTCTCCGACTTCTCTTCAAGCTTAGGGTAGCTATGATCTGCAGCAGCATATTCCAAGTTTTTAGACTGACATTCTTCATCTCCATGGCTCTCACTCAAGGTGTTGTTCCCTGACGGGACTCCAGAGTCTTCTATTTTGTCACCATTCTGAACAGTCGTTTCTTCATCCGTAGAGAATGATGAATTCAGTTCACTTTTGCTTTGAAGCTCATTGTCATTAGATGCCTCAATTGTTGCCATTGTTTCTATAGGTGTACCACTTCCTTGACTTTCTTCCGCTGTTGTGTTGGTATTATCTTCTACACTTCTTTCATTTGCTAGCACCTCTGGTTCTGAGGCCATCTTGCATTGGTCAGATTCCTCTTCTTTAGACACTTCACTTCTGAGATCACACGATATCTCCTCTTCTGTTGTTTTCTCATCCTGGGATTGGTCAGCTGTCTCAACTGGTACATTCTGCTCCTCAACTTTTCTGGTACATGGTGTTTGAGACTCAGTTTCTGCACTCGGGATATTAGTTTCCTCTAATATCTCCTTAGATAGTGCAATATTTTCGTTACAGGAATCGTTTGTTCCATGTTGATCAATGCTTGTGTCTTTAGATAGCTGACTCACTACCCCTGCACCATCCACACTCGGATCATTGAGTGCATCTCCTGCTTTCTCTTTCGAGGTCATGACTGATGAATCCGCACTGCATTGTTCTGGTACTGCACCTCCGCCGTCTTCTTTCGCAGTGCTATTTGATTCTTCCGCATTTGGTTGGATTTCTTCCATGGATGTCTCTTCATTTACATCAAAATCCACCTTGCCATCTCTCGCTGTTTGATCCGGCTCTTCAGTATCCTCAGTGAAGTTGGGTGCAACATTATTTATTTCAGTATGGCCCTCACCAAGTGAGAGATTCTGCAGTAACAATAAAAAAATATTAACTCACTGAGGTTAAGTAAAGATGGTTTTTTCTTTTGAGCTTTAAGCCATATGGTTCTCAATGTATTTGTAAATAAAATTATAGCAACTGAGGTTCTTTCTTGAGAGAAAAAAATGAAGGTTCAGTTTGTAGTCAGAATCTAATCTTCTACCTCAAGAACTTCGACATGGTCATTTGTAACTTCTTGTTCTCGCAGAACTGCACTCATGCTTCCCTCTTTGGGGGAACTTGAAACAATTGGCTGACAACTCTGCACAAAGATGAATGATTAACTTAGTACATGCAATATAAAATCTATTTTTATTATTCTACTTGGAACAAAATTGTTATATAGTGTATAAGAGGGGAAGATGCCAAACCAATCATCTGCAGGATTGTTATTCATACCTCAAGACTTTCCTTCTCTGCATCAACTGCATCAATTGTTGCTTCCTTTGCCTCAATTGTGCTTTGCTCCTCCGGATGACCTTGTATGCGGTTTTCTTGGCTCAAATTAGACGCTTCGGTATTTTCAGCAGCTACAAGCAAGGTTTCTGCAGTAGTTTCTTTCTGCCGGTCATCTTCCACTGAAAGACATCTTGTACTTGGCTCATTTTCAGACAATTCAGCTTTTATGAGGTCATCATCCTTGTCTTTTACATCATGTGTGGCTGGTGGGACGTTGTCATTGGTGTCCCCCATTGATACTTCTGTCAGTGGGAGTCTCTCTTTTTCCTCTTCCAAATGCTTATCGTATTCTATTTGTGAGTTGTGAACCTTGACAAGAGAGATCTCCTCGGATTTCTCTTCAAGAGTTGGGATGCTATGATCTGTAGCATCATTATCCAAGTTTTTAGACTGGCATTCTTCATCTCCATGGTTCTCACTCAAAGTGTTCTCTAAGGGAACTCCAGAGTTTTCTGATGCTGTACTGATCTTGTCACCATTCTGTACAATAATTTCTTCTTCCTTGGAGAATGATGAATTCAGATCACTCTTGCTTTTAACCTCATCGTTATGAGAAGTCTCAAGTACTTCGGCTGTTTCTATAAGTGTGCTTCCTTGAATTACTTCCTCTGCTGCAGCGTTGGAATTATCTTCACCAATTCTTTCATTTGCTCGCTTCTCCTCTTCTAAGGTCGTCTTGCATTGGTCGGACTCCCCTTCTTTAGACCCTTCACTTTTGAGATCACATAACACACCCTCTTCTATTGGTTTCTCCTCACTTTGAGATGTCAATGTTGCTTGCGACTCAGTTTCTTCGCTTGGGAGGCTAGTTTCATGTACAATCTCCTTATTAAGTGTGATATTTTCAGTGATGGAATCGTATGTGCCTTGTTGATCACTGCCTGTGTCATTAGACGGTCGAGTCACTAGCCCTGCTCCACAATCATCCAGTTTATTTTCCACCATTTCTGGGATCACAACTGATGAGTCTGTGCCATTGTCTCCATTTTTCTCCATGGTATTTGATTCTTCACCGCTCTGTTGGATTTCTACCATGGATATGTCTTCGTCTGCAGTAACTTCTACTGGTTGACCATCCAATTTATTACTCAGGAGCAATGTAACAGCGCCTTCTGCTTGATTGGGCTCTTCAATAACCTTACTAACTTCGGGTGAAGCATTATTTACTTCGGAATGAACCTCACCAGTCAAGGGCGGTCTTAAAAAATTCTCCCCAACTGTTGGATGTTCATTTTGTTGGTCATCCCTTGTATGCTTCTCTAGGGAAAGTTTACTCACAGAAATGTTGATAATATTATCTACAAAATTTCCAACTTGATCCACTCCCTGCCACATTAGAAAACAAAAATGATTTTTTTAAAATGATAAAACACAACTTATTTGCTAAGTTCTGTATCAAAAGACATAGCAGCAAAAATGTTTATATATCTATCAGCTTGATTTATACAAGCCTTCATATGGAAGCATTTAAGCTATTGATTTTGTGGTTAACTTCTGTTATACTTTTCATTTCATGTTATATGTTCTATTGGTTGGGATTTCACTAATTCTTGTTAGCTAACTTCAAAACAGCTGTCACCTCAGAATGACGGGGGTGATCCCCTAGTTGGTGGTCTGTGAAGATGCGTTGTTAGGTGCATATACCAACATCTTTGCTGGGATAGTGACACAAGTAAGATAAATAAGTTATTTTCTTGAAACTTCTCAAGTTCTATACCGTTGTTTTGGCAGTTATATTTTCTGTCCAATAAGGAAAGGCTCTTTGTCGTTATAAATATACTAGAACCTATATAATAGTTTGTTTTTAGTAGCTTCTACCTATGATCAGAGATTACAGTGTGTGATTTTTGTGCTTAGGTGCAGGAGGAAAATAAACCAATATCCTGTTTAGGAATTGCATATCAAGAAATTGAATTTCGTAATACAGTAGTTTCATGCTGGATCATAACATAGTAGCTTGATGCTGAACAACTAATAAGCTTTAAACAACATTGTAATTTTATATAAGGATCAAGAATTCTCCTGTAGTAACATGATATGTTTCACTTATATATAATTCCTCGAAAAATCACATCTTAATTTCCTATTTTGCGATCGCAGTTAACCAGCGTTAAATATCTCATGTAACACAGATCGTGACATGAAGATCAGTCAGAGAGGTGATATGACTTACTGTTTCACATACAGGTACAGGTACTTGAATATCTGCTTCGGCTGCCATCTCTGATCACACCACTCCGAATCAGGATCGAATTATGGACCTCAACACATCTGCTTTTTTACATTACAGGTAAATATTCTTACATGCTATAGTTATTATGCTGACTCTTTTTGCTCACGAAAAAGGTATAAATAGAGGTGTTTTGAAAGCTAAGAACATGTATGGTAGATGAATGCAATAATGCTCTGATTGAAACGGTTTGCTAAAGTTGGCAAAAGCTGACAAAAAATGCCACTTCACTTTTGCTATTATTTTTGAGTTGGCTGGAGAACGAAAATGGTCCTAGTGAATGATCAATCACATGCCCAAGTTGCTATGATGAAAAAAAAAATTGAAATTACTCTTCTAAATTAAATCAATTATATTGTACTCTCCTATTGGTGATGCTGCAAACAATAACAAAATGCCATGTTCTGATAGTATTATCACATAGCCTGTAGGTTATCAGTGGGACAGTACTACATTCAATTTCTTGCACATTATTTCAAAAAGAAAAAAAAAAGTTTCTCAATATTCCCTCAGTTTTGCTATTCATGTCAAAGTTCACTTGAATAACCTAAGTCTTAGTTCAAATCTATCTTGATAGAGTGTTTTATGTATTCAAATCCATCTCACGTAATTAAAATACATTAAAGTTACCCGTAGAGTAAATTTGGTGATTGGGTAATCGCTTTCGGAGGAGTTTATTTATGAGAATTTAGTTGGTTTACACATGGTTAGTCCAGCTAATTTCAGATGAAGCCAAAGCTTATATTCTAGGAGATGATGATAATTAAGACTTTTTTTTAAATTATAGATTAGATAGCAGCACACCATATGAAGTGTAAGGAATCTTACTTTTTAATGAAATCAAGAGACAAGAGCAATGTGTGGTCAGATAGGTAGCTATGCCCATTTTATTAGATATTTTATAGTGACTAATAATTGATGGTTGTATTAATATTTTCGTCCATCCACTCTATTATGCATATCAACATATTACGAGGGTAAACCGCACTAGTCAATTTCATTATATATGTCATCGCATTCAGTTAGATTTTGGGCTGCTAGTTTAACCTGATACATTAAATAAGCCTTTAATGAAAGTGAAAAATACCCTACTTTAATTACAAGTTGTCCTGCGTCAGGTTTGATTAGTACTTGCTGATAGGAAAAATTATATTCCACCGGTCTTATAAATACTATTTATTTAATGTTTGATGGAATGTGTCAACATTCGCCGGGGTACTTCTCTGCTAAGAGAGATTGTATTTGGGTAAAAATATTAGAATTGTATCTCTTTTTAGCGGAATGATGTTGGGTAATTTAAATACACTAAAATACTTCAAATAAATGAATATCCTGTTATTATTTAAGGATGAAAAGTGATCGTGTTTCTTGATAATATGGGTCTATGAATTGATCTACGTTGATGATTGACCTATTTATTAAGTAACAAAATAGATTTACATTTATTCATTATTTGAAAATACATATATATATATATTTAATATTTTAAAAATTACTAAATTTAGGATACCATATCATTGAACAGACTTTTAAAAGTCTTAAAGTGTGTTTTATTTAATAAAAATGTTAGACATGTGCCTATGAAAAAATTACATGTAATAGATTAAATTCGTAAGTATTTAGTTATAGTAGGTCGAGGTATTCTAATGACAGTTTACTATGACATATTTCCAGTTTTCACCCGTAATTATTACAACTCTTCACCCTTAAACACTTTAATCCCACCCCTATAGACACCTTCTTTTTTTGTAAAGTCAAAAATAAATAAATAAAGGAGATGAATTCCATAATATAATTTGAAAATAGAGAGTGGTGTCGCGCATGCCGTAATCTGTTATCAGTATGACGTGTATGAGTACGAATTCGACATAAATACACATCAGATGTTGAATTGAATACTAATCCATTTGCAATTCAAATTCTTCATCTCATGCTTCAGCTATCAGTTAGGAAAATGTCTATTTCCTATTTACTCTGATTCATTACAAAATTGGCCCATCTTTTATTTGATTTGCTCCTAAGTAATTATGATAATACACCCACTCATTTATGGAATCCATTCCATGTTTGTAATCATATATATATTGGGGAGTAATAATTTGGCAGCGTACATAAACTGTACTAGAATAATCCTTTTTCCAATTTAAAGTTCATTATTTTTACATGTGAAAATCAGATATTGAAAACCTCTTGAGGTTATTCTTATCAATCCCTAAGACTTAATTTTTAATTTTGAAACTGTATTTCAAATAAATAAAACCCCAGTTTGACTTGATTTGCCCGCGGGAATGATATGTGCAACCATGACATTCAATTCCTTGCCACATTACAAATATTGAAATAGTGTGATGATACAAGTCCCCAAAAGGCCGTTTAACTTTAAACAACGATCTTAATCGAAAACCGACCAAACAAGAGAATTTTGTCATCCTCTGCCGCCCCTTATGTGGATAATTGCATCCAATTCTTAATTTTTTTTCGATGCATTATTGGATGTTTTATAATTATATATGCAGTTCGTTTTTTTAAATGTGCGTATATGTACTCGTGTACGAAAACAATAAATTAAGGGGGCATTCGGCCCCTTTTCATGCTCTTAATGTGTTTATAAGTTTTTTTAATTATTTTCTTAGAAACAAATATTAATACGCCGACTCGGAGGCTGACTCGGAGGAGAGGAGTATGACTTAGAATTTAATTTGAAAATCTTTTTTGTGTAATTAACTTTTTAACTAGTATATTACCGCGGCATGCGCGGAAGTTATAATTATTTAAAATTAAATATTTTTATTTAAAATATTTATTATTGTAAGCACACGACAATAGTTTTAAAATATGTAAAGTAGTGAAATTTGAAAGTTATCTAATCAACTAATCTATTTTTATTGCATAAAATTATGAATCAGTCTTAGTATGTCGGACCGTGATATTTTTGAATGTTTACATTGTTTAGTTGTACTATACTTTTCTAGTGCTATATAATTGTTTTCAATGTAATTACGAAGCAAATTATTATTTTAAATTTTTAGTCACTATAATAATTATAATGCTTAGAGCATCTTTAACCTAGCTGCAATTCCAACCGAGCGCCATCTCCAATCGCAGTTTGGGTTTTTAGGAGAGAGAAATGCAAATCTGGCATTTAACTGTTCACCGCGCCAAATTCTTTTCCTTTTCGCAATTGAACCTTTCTTCTTTTCTTCTATTCGAAATTATGTAGGCTATTTTTTTATTTTGCAATTCAATTTTGCAACTTTACCATCTAACCTTATTACACATTTTATATTTAGTTTAATGTTTATATAATTACTTTGTGTATAATTTCTTATTTATTTAATTATTATCTATATATTTTGTAGATATTGAATAATTAAATATTATTAAATTATAAGAGTAGGGAAATTATTTGATCTAATTTAATTTAATTTGTTTAGTTTAGTTTAATTATTTAGATTTCATGTATTTATTTTTTCCTTTTGCTTTATTTTTGTGTATTTATTTTTAATGTTATTTAAATTTACACATTCAATTTTATATATAGGTTTTCCTTGTAAGTTTTATTTTTGAAATAAATGTATACTAAGTTTTATGAAAATTGTACTGAGTTTTATTTCATTTTCTAGCTATTTCATTTTTAGTATATTATTAATTAATAATTAATCATTTTGTTTGTCGATAATATATTATCTCGTAATAATTTAAGTTGTATGGAATTAAAGAATTGGTCAATTCATAAGTTTGACAAATATAAAGATAGTATTTGAAAGTTTAAAATGTAGTGAGAAAAAAGGAGTATGCTGGAAATATTCTTTTGAGTTTGAGTTTGGATTGTGGAGAAATGAGTTGGAGATGAATTACTGTTTAATCTGACGTTTTTAGCATTTTAAGTTTGAGTTTGGAGTAATGGGTTGGAGATGACCTTTTGGTGTAAACAAAAAGTAATATTCAGCAATCCAAACGAAAATTTTAGACAGAATTATGATATTATTGTTATTCTTATTAAATAATAAGCATGACAACATACATACATTGTATTCATGGTCAACGTTATAATAATATCAATGTGAGATAAAATTGTTCTTGTACTGTTAATAAAATGCACGTATTTGGAAAAACATATGCACTTATTCTCCAACAATTTAAACTATATAAGCTTCTAGCACAATAATATACTGTGTTAAACACTCAAACATTTCATGAGTTCATGTGTTGTGGAAGAATTTCAAGAAAACTCAATAATAAATTATAAAAAAACTATTTTTCTTTTATGATTTAAAATATTTAATTCAAATAATAGTAATCCATTGAAGGAAAAACCACAACTATATACTTAAAAGTAAATACAGAAAATATTTTATAAGAGAAACATGATAATCATATTAATTTTTAATAGACAAATTGTGGTTAGCAATCATTAAAAGAAAAAAAAATTAACTGTTTATTGTTAGCTAGACTGACACAGAATAAATACAATTAATATAATATAAATAAATTATATTTTATCATATAAAAAGGGTAAAAATTGTTGCAAGTTAAGGCTATGGGACTTGTGCAAATTAATTGGAAGATATCACCACACTCAAAGTTTTGAAACCGTGGAAAAAACAAAAAATACAAAGAAAGGAAGAAGAAGAAATGCTCAAACAAAACCTCACGGCGGGAAATGTACGGGGAAAAATGATTTTGCTATTTAATATGTATTGATTTGTTTTTATTTTGAGAAAGTAACTTTTGATGTATGGTTATGAACTTTTGTGTTCGCAATATATTGCTTCAACCCGAGAACTCATAAATATTATCTTTTAAAAAATATAAAATTATTCATCTATTCAACCGAATAATTTGGTTTTAGTCTAAAAAATTAAAGTTGGAACTCTCGTAAAGATTATAAAGAATCTCGAACATTATGTTAAGGTTATATTATGGCGGGGGGTATTTTATCTCAGCATTGTTAATGTGTATGTCTTTCCTTCTATTAAAAAAACCTTATGTTCCACTATGAATATTGGACAATAATAGCGGGAGAGAAGGGAAATCAGGAAAATATATGTGGACATATTCTTGAGAAAGTATGCAAAATAATTACCTCAAAAAAAAAAAAGAAAAAAAAACTGAAGTTGGTCAGAAACTCCTACCGGAGATTTCCCCCTATCTTAAACTTCTATTTATTGTGTTATCTTAGTCAAAACAGGGTCAATTATTAATCAGCTAGTCTGAAATTCCTTTAAGAAAAAGACCACATGAAAGTGTCACAATATTGAGGTTAGGGCGGCGGACCTTTTCCTACTTTGATGTAATATTCCCCTTTATTAAACTGCCAAGTAATTAAAATATTAACCTCCAAGACATGTAGTAGAGGTGTGTTCATTTGTGGGTGGGGTTGAACTCTCAAGTTGGAAATATAGATAGTTGTTGTATAGTATATGATTGATCTAGAAGAATAAAAAATTACAGTTGACAGCCAAGAGCTATAACTGAATATGTTGTTTAAAAGTAATGAATTTTTTGTATATATACAATTGAAAATTTAGCATAGTAGATACTAGAATATTTCGAAACCTTCTATACTAGAAGAGTTTAATCATTTAATGCCTAATCCAGTCTGTTAAAACTTCGAAATTATATCTTACTTGGAAAACTTTGAATTAGTCCCGGATTTTTTTCATTTTTCCTTGGATCAATGCATATTACTTTTTTGAGCAACACCTGATCCATCACACAAGGACAAAAATGACCCTTGAATCTTAAAGAACTTTTGGCTTTGGTCTTGTGGGAAATCTGCAATTAAATGATGCTAAAATGACGTATTTCAAAACTAATATTTTAGTCGACGGGGGTTCCGTTTCCACTTTGAAAATGTAAGGGTGGTCGAATTGCAATTTACTTAATAGTTTTTGTTGTTTTTTAAATGCGTAGTTTATTTAAAAGTGAATGTAGGCCCTATTCGTGGGCCCGGGCCCATGTAGCAAGAAGTGGGTATGTTGGGTTCGTCGAAATGAGTCCACTAGCAGCCTAAATTGCCTACTCGGCGTCTTGTCATTTCATTGTAAATTCTTCATCTTTTGGCTGGACTAGATGACGTCGGCAGTCGCCGCCGCCCATCGGCCCCACTCACTTGCTCCGCCGTCCACGGTGGCTCACCGTGCGTGCGCACTCTATTTTCTATCAATATTCAATAAACATATACTGAATTATCTTGAAAATATTTCAGCCAATACATTTTGACTATATTTTATTTTATAATTTGTGTTCATAATTTTTCTATCTAAAAGTTGATGATAACGGTAAAAGGCTATTGTTTGAGGGTTCCGGTGTTAAATGCTTAATTAGTTTTTGGAAACTCGAGACCATTTCTTTAATTAGGGTGGCAAATTTGATTAATCTTTACTCGTGGTCGTGGACGTTTATTATTTCGGATGTCAGCAAATAATGTTTTCTTGTGTGATAGAGTATTAGTGAAGTCCAAGATTAGTTGAGAAAGAGTAGCTTTAGCTTTATTTATTTCTATTTTCCGGAGATTATTATTAAGATTATCAAGTTCAGTGAATAATCTGATATCATGATTTGTATAGCAAATTAATTTGATATTAGGTGCTATGCGTTGGTGGATTCTCATCTAGTGATCAATTATTGTGGGCGAAAAGATGACCTGCCGCCTTCTCTCGATATACTATTATAATCCTATACTTTATGCAATTCACCTTTCATTTATTTTAAGAACAAATGAAAAGGATTGTTTCCTGTTAAAACATAAAAAAAATTTATCTGTAAAATATAAGTCTCGTTTGTTTTTATCCTCAACCCATCAGTCTCAATTTTGTACCAGTGCAAAACATTAAAAAAAAATTAAAAACATTGAAAATATGTCTGTGTTACTCATTTTAAATTTTTAGCTTCACAATTCCCAATCATAGATAAAATATTCAGTCATATTTGGACCACCAGTTAAATTACACATCTTTTCATCCTAACCGAAAAAAAAAGGTTCATATTTTTATATCAACCACAAATCAAAAGTGGAAGCATAATCGAACAAATAAATATTTAGTTAAGAGTCTATAACATTGAACATCAAATCATTTATCATACCAATTTCATTATATTTCTAGAAAAATCAATGCATCCCGTGAAAATACTGAAAATTGAGAGCTAAAAATAAAAAATCCATAAGTCACTCATTTTTTTATTATTATTATTTTTTCTATGGATATTGTAATTAAGAAAAAAAAGTAAAATTATAGTCCAATAACCAGGCTCTAAATATGTCAAGCCCAGCCCACTTCCATGAATTCAAACAAAACGACAACGTCGCTCTCTGCATGCTCTATCCTGAACAGTAAATTTAGCAAATCGAGCACTGAACGTGGGGCAATCAAGGAAATACAGAAACGTGGCGGGGGCAAAATGGGAAAATGATTAAACGATGGCGGGAACAATAGCCGTTGCTCCCAAAAACACCAAAATGGCGCCAAAACTGCCAAATCCCAAATATATTTAGCTGCCCAATAATTTTTCACGGGCAGCCTCCAAAAAAGATTTCCCCCCTCAAAAATTCACACTCACATCCAATCATCACCCACCAAATCTCCCCATATAAACTGCAATTTCCCACAAATACGACCCTTTTAACATCTCTTATTAGGTCTCTCTCTCTCACACATACAAAACTCTCTTGAAATCCCATAAATCTCTCTCCCACATTTTACCGCCATCACTCCTCCCCTTCAAATTCCCTTTTCTCTAAACACCAACAATTAGACTCTGAATACAGCACAGCTAAGAAAGACCCTTTTTCTCTTTCAGTTTATTCGCCTCGTCATTCTTGATTTCCACCAAAAACCCCTTTCTCAATTCTTGCTGGGAAAAAGATCAGATTTTGAGCTCAAGAATTTGTTCCCTCTCATTCTCTTCCTCGTTATTTCTACATGGGCTTCTCCAAAAAGCATCAAGTTGAAATGGGCAAAGACTCAGAAGGCAAGAAATGGGTTATAGCTGGGATTGCAATCAGAGCTCCATTAAAACCGATATCCACAAAAGCTCGAGACGACTGCAGCAGAGACGAAGACCCGCGCTCCACGACTCCGACGGCACGTGAATCAAGAATACCGGAAAAGCTGCCCTGCCCGCCGGCGCCAAGGAAGCGCCGCCCAGCTTCGACATGCCATTTTAATGTAGCCAGAGAGTTCTTTAATCCACCGGAGCTTGAATCCATATTTATGTGCCACGCTGGCAGAGCTAAGTGATGATGAATGAAGTTCGGATTGTTTAAGGTTTTGGTGACTCAAGGGTTTAAGCAAGGTTTAAGACCCATGTTTTAATGATTACTTTCTCTTTTTTTTTCTTGGATTTCGGTCTTAGTTTGTTAGCAGCTTAGAAAAATCTCAATAGCTTAATAGTTTGGTAGTAGTTTTAGGCTTTGATTATAGTAATAACGTAATGTATAAATACAGTATTTAATGGCATGAATCTCATTACTTTCAGAAGGAAAAAAAATGAAGTTTCTTCTCCTTGCAGGCTGGGTTTGATTATTTGCTTAAACAGAGTTCATTTCCAATATTCCGAGGCATATTCTTGTTTGCTAAGTTAACCACCAAACTACGGTTTAAATTTATCTGGTATTTCATTATATCATCAATCAATGCAAAGCACGAGTTGAAACCGGCTACGCAACAACATTGACAAGTTTGTCCGATTCTTTGATGCATATCCATCCCAATTCACACTCACCTTCCAAATTAGCTCTAAAACCCTCAACAACAACACACACACACAAAGCCTGAATTTAGAAGAAGAGAGCAAAGGGAGCACGCACGTGCAGGGTGCGTGCGTGGGAACAGAGACAAAAGAGTAATATATATAATCCAAGAAAGCAAAGCAAGTAAAAGTTGAAATCTTTTGGATGGTCTAAAATGGTTCACAAATTCTTGATTTTTGACCCAACAACCAAATTCCTCCCTCTCCAAAAATAAGTGAAAGAAGAAGAAGAAGAAGATGGTTATTTCATTTTCAGGCCAAAGGGGGTGTGGTGGGTGGGGCCATGTGAAGATCCCTCGTCTCGTAATGCTTCAATGGATGTATTAAAAAGGACAAGCACTTGCATAATTCAGCGTGTTCATTTTTAAGAATCCTATGTCGGGTTTTTATGACTTCAAGGCTCTCCTCATTTTTCATTGGCCCACATCATTTTTCCAATTAACTCCCTTTTTATATTCCTTTCCATTTAAAATCTCAAAGTTTACAAATTGGAAACTTCACCATATTTATAAACTTGATGATAAAAATAAAATGAGTATCAGTTTTAGGGCGGATTAATAAAATTATCTTGAAGAGTATCTATATAATAAACACATTGTTTTCCTAAATCTGAAATATACTAATATACTCTAGTACATCATCTTCTCGAGATTTTATGCAATTCGAAATTTTAAAAAATAATATATTACGGGGGGTATTTGCAAATTTGCATCTATTTAGCATATTTGTGAATAGATTAAAATTGAAAGGTGGTGGGGATACTCAATTACACTTGTATATTATATTTTATGTTACACGTTAAGTTTTTATTATTTTTTATTTAACAATTATTATCAATTTCAATTTTATCTGCTTTTATTTAACTTTCGAGACATTATTGTGAATTTCTTATATCCAAATAAAATTAAATAATTATTTTTAGAATTATCATTATAAAATGTCAATTTTTAATATTTAATAATTAATAACAGTTGAAAATTATTATTTATGTGGCATGATTTAGATATAATAAATTCGAGATTTGATATGCCGCCCGACTAAAATAGGCACCTCTCGTGAGCACCAAGCCATATAATCACTTTTTTTCCCATTTTATCTTTTCTTTTCCTAATCTTCCCTCTTCCAACTAATCATCTCATTATTCCTCTAATAAATTCAATTATTATCTCTAAAGCTAAACTAAATCATATATGAAAATAAATATCAAACAAAATTATTTAAAGCTCAATATATAATGCGGAATTTCACACAAACGTTTAACAAGAAATCCACGCCAAATGAATGATACAACATCTACGTTAATTCCCATTATTCTTCACTTTTCGGATCAAACCACTCTACTGGAGTGTTTCTAGAGGGGGGAAGCATTTAAAATTTGTTTATTTATATGAGTATAATCAAAAGAGACAAACTATGCACTATCAATGCAAAGATTGAATCATTCTTACGTAATATTTGGTCTATAAACTACAATCATCACTCTACTGTGTGTGTGAGAGAGAGAGAGAGAGAGAGAGAGAGAGAGAGAGTCAATATATATGCATGATCAATCACAATTCACAACTATGCAGAGAAAAAACAATCTCAATTAATTAAGGCACAATCAAAAATAGGGCATGTAATTGAACCAATTAACTCAAGAGCTCAGCGTTCATTTCACACATGCATGCAAATCTCTCTCCCACTGTATTTAAAATTACATGGATGATGGTTTTAAGTCAACACGGTTTTAAGGATTAGACAAATAATTTGCAACCTTAAATCATTGCTATTAACCATTAAGCAGCCCCACTCACTGATAGTGGAGTAGTAGGCAGAGAATTGATTTATTATTTTTGGCTTCTACTTGGTTTTGTTTATTAATTGAAAAGGTGATCAGTGAAAGTTAAAGTTAAACTTAGTCCTTACTATAAACAAAGCGTTTTCTTGGGATCGTCATCATTTGTGAAACAAATTAAAAGATTTTTTTAAAGGAAAAATAAATTAACTAAAGTTGATGAGGTCTTACCCTTGTCAGATTCCTCACCATTATTTCATGTTTACGTTATGTCTTATAAATTTACGAATATTTAAAAGAATTCCATCCTCGTACGTGTTTCAATTTAGAATTTTAGATATGTGGAATGGCTATAGTTTTGTTGAGCAATTGAGATTTGAAAACTTGTTATCTTTAAAATTTCCATCGATCCAAAGACAAATTTGATTTAAGATCAAGAGCAAATTCAATTTGAAATTGAATCGGCTCACAGGCTAAAGAAGAATCTCATATATATCTTCTTCGTCTTGAAAACCTTTGGTTCCACAACGGTCAACTTAAATTGGCACTAATCAAGTTATTTTTTTGGTGAATTTATATTTTTTGATCAACCAATGAACAGTGATCACATATCATCCAAAGGAACTTAATTACGTGGACTCTCTCTTAGGCTTGTGGGGATCAATTCTTGTATGTTGCAACACTCAACTCGAATTTAATATATTTAATGATTAATTGAGTTAATTTTGAATTATAAATACATGATTCGAGTTATTTATATACTCCCCTAATTATGTCCTGGAAAATTGTAACAGACACTACTGGAGGCTAACTGAAAAATAATTTGTTGTTCATTTACGTGTGACATGGTGTGTATGTGATCATGGTTTGTAGAAGTTTGTAAATAAAATAAAAGGCCAAAATATATATTGCATTGGATTATATATGATTGTTAATTAATTATTTTCATTGGATTCCCTAATAGATATTGATAAACAGTGTCATCTTATACTGCTGTTTCCTTCTAGGAAGCAACATCTGCGATGTATATAAAAAAGTATTTCTCTTGATTTTACTCAATAATTATCATCTGCTTCATTCTTTATTCTTCTTTTTCCCACCCCTACTGCGGTAAAGATGGTAAATAAATTGATTGAACAACACTGCCATAAATCCATAATATAACGTTGACTGTATAATTTAATATGGGGACTCAATTATTGATGGTTTAATTTCTATCCAAAAATATCAATTACGGTTGTTTTCTCAGGCATTATCACAAACCATTATTTTTATATCAATTCTAGATGAACTTAATTGGAGCTGTGTGAAGATAGTAAATGAATGAATTATTCAAAACTCGAAAGTTAAACATTTGGGTTGAAATAACAAAGCATTTCTCCCAATTTAAACATTCGAAAGTCATATTTTTTAAGTTCCAGAGAGACATTCTTAACGAAATACTTTATATAAATTTTTATTCAGACAAAATACTGTTTTAATCCGATCCAAATATTATTTCTCGATATTAACTATTCAAAACTACCAATGGTTTTAGATCATTTTTCAAATCTCGTTTCGCCCAAACTTCTCTTGATATACAGATATTATAATAAAAAAATAAAATCACCCAAAAACTTGAGCAATTATTTTTCAGATCAAGTCGAGAAAGCTCCTTCTTTTTATGTAGAAAAAAAATATGATATTAGTACAAAAAAGCAGTATTATATGCATGTTATGTTTAGTGAAGAATTGAGTAAGCAACATCAATTTTGTCTTTTACTTTTCTTTTTCTATCCAAGATGGGGACAACAGCAAGGATTAAAGTGGGAAGGACAAGAATTTTGAAGACAAATCTTAACTTAGGAAATTGCTTTTTGCTTCTCGAAAGTTAACATATTATATATGTACACTTATGAATTTGTGATCATATGCATGCAAGCTGTAGAAGACGTTCTTTTGAGATCTTTGCTGACAGGAAAAAAAAAAGAATTATAATTACGTTATTTATTCGATCCAAATCCATGAGTCCCAATTATTATAAGATTTCTCTATGAAAAATATGGTCGAAGTTTTAAGGTAGAGTCCTTAACATGTAACAAATAAAAGAGAATGTTATGTCAAAAGAATTATTTATTTTGAAGATTAGTTTTGTAAACTCGTAGAGTCCATGAAAAGACTACATCTCACAATGAGTGAGGAAAATTGGATATGAAAATACTGAGTATAACAAGAAATTTAAAAAAGAAAATCATAAAAAATGGAAAATATCTTGTAATAGGAGTCAAACCTCTTTACCTTTCTTGAAGGTCAAGTACAATAAGAGATCATTCATAAAAATCAAATATAATAATTGGGCTGGTAATTCAATGAATGCGGATAAATGCATGAAGAAATTATGAAACGAATATATAATATTTTCAAGATTTTATCTTTGGATAGAGAGAGAGTATGAAAGTAGGTGAGATAGAAAGAGAAAGCTAGACATTATTAAACATGCACACATGGGGTTGGGAAAGAATCCTATGATGGGAGAGATGAAATATTCTAATTCTAGAAATATTATTACCAACCCAATATCAAAATCCCCACTTTTTCATCTTTCATATTTCAATATTTATTTATTAGCTAATTTGCAGGATGGTGGGCTGGGCCCATTTCAATTTGATTATTTAAATCTTCCTCCTTTATGTTCAAGACGCGTCGCCGCGGCCCGCATCCCTGCCTGCCCGTACTGCCCGGAAATGCTCTTTTGGCGGGAAATGTGGCCGTGCCGTTTTCGAGTTCGCGCCAAAATATTCCACCCCCCGCGAAGGGCGGTGATCCAGTGCAGTCGGTCCACCGATTGCGACCGTTGTTTGAACTTTAAACTCACGTACCATTTGACTAACATACATATTTTATTATTCTATTTTTTTTAGCTTCCTTTGTGTATATATGATAGTAATATGGCTGCAAGTATAGAGCATTTTGTATTTAAATTGATGTTTTTTAAAAAAAGGCATTCTTGTGTCTAAAATTATTACTTTTTTTAAGTTCCAATGTATCGATTGGATATTCCATTCTACCAATTTATTATATATTTATAAGATTTATTTATTTTTCTTTTCAGTTTATCCGCTTGTGTATGAGATTGACATTCAGATTAGCCCAACAGAAAAAAGGTTATAAATTTTTTTAGCTACTTTTTTCACATGAGACTGTCTGATGTGAGGCGATTTGTTAAAAAATTAAATAGATCCTAAAATTAAAGTATCGTGCAAGTGTCTGCTATTATTTTTTATCTTTTTATCGTTAACTAAAAAGTATAATTTTTGTCAAATAAGATGCGACCACCTTATAAAATTGCTGGAGCATATAATGAATTCTTGAACTAATTAACAACCAACAAATATAGCTAAACCTAACAATATCCTTTCAAAGGAAAGGAAAAGATAATTTACACCGACTTTATCCCGCATAGATAGGGAACTGTTATATTTATTAAGGACCAGTATAAAATTAAGTAATAAGT
>AYJT01079576.1:0-10796 GCA_001278415.1 Ocimum tenuiflorum | reverse complement strand
GACATATATCAAATTTATTGCGAGCCAGTTGCCAGTCGGATCTACTCATTTGCACTCGATCAATGGTGGTGTCCAAATGAGCTAGAGCCGACCGAACTGACCTAGAACAGACAATTCGAACTGAAACTTGATTTACACGGGCCATTTTGATTCTTTTTTGTTTTTTTAGCGTGGAACCAACTTGTGTATACCACTAATACCCAACACTTCATTTGTCATTAAAAAAAACATTTTTAATTGAAAAACATGCACATTTTCGATTGTTTATATAGCAGAACAGGGATGTAGCTCAAGTAATTTAAATATTTTAATATTTTTTACTGCTACGCTTCACTTTTGTTATTGAGAAAGTTTCAAATACCACCTATGGAATCGGATTTTTAGAATATGAATCGAGCATTCAGTTGTTTGATCTTATTGGGTATAAGAAATGTTAAGTGATTAGACTAGAACCGGTGCAATACCGAAAATATTTCTACCATACGAAAGTTAAATAATGAAATTATTAATATACACAATTTCTTTATGAATAAATCTTTCATAAATCATAGAATCTTAAAGTGCTATAACATTTTACGATACAACAATGTAATATCGAAATTGTAGTATACTAACCTAGGATATATACCAAAAGTTACAGTAAGTAAGCTAATGTATGAATTATCTCATAACATAAACAACGATAAAATATCAGGTCTGACAAAGAAACTAAGGTATGCCATATGGACCAATTCATTTTCAATTGACGACATCATGTCATATTATATGTACTGTGTATGTATATCATTTTTTGTAGCTGCGAGTTGGGCCACGAACGGGCTTCCAAAACTTTAAAAATTGGAAGTACTGGGCTAGTTTGTTCGAGCCATAAGTGGGCTTATCAAACTCTAAAGGCCCATTTACCTGTGAAGAATTACGCCCAAAGAATGTGCGTCAGTAATGAAATAATATATTATTTTTTAAAAGGTAAATAATATAGAAGTGTACATAAGTTCTTCTGGAAATATACATGCCTTGATTGAGTTCAGTGTGCCAAAAACATTTGCAAAAGAAATTGAGCTCTATAACCTCAAATTTGAGCTTAAAGTAAAAGTCTAATACTATATCCCATTTGGCTCGACTGGATTCAATGTAATACACTTCATGGAATATCCAAAAATAAATAAAAATACGGGAGTACCTGTTATGCGTCTAAAACAAAATATTTTCACATCATGTCTCGTATTTCACATTTTTTTAATTTTTTTTTTACTATATTTAAATTATAAAAAACCCAACCCAGATGTCCCAACATATACTCGAATCATTAATCTTTAAAATCATGAGAAATATGCTTATCCACTGGATCCCGAGGTGGTAGACTCTTGTATTTCACTTTGCCAATAAATATTATATACACATTTACAATATCATTTAGTAAAATGGCATGACACTGGACTATTGAACACTAGGAAATCTAAAATTAAGAGTATGTAAATTGTAATCAAAGAGATAAATATATAATCACAATACATTTTCATTGACAATAAAGAGATAAATATATAATGAGATTGTTGAAATTCCGGTGAGTGAAAAATTATTCTAGAACTATATTTTGGAATCATAATTTTGAATTTATCCTAATATAATTAGGATATGGTTATCCAATAAAGATTTCTCCCTAACGTGATATACATGTATCATTATCTATTGAGATATATCGGACATGTTCACACAGGATTTATGTGTATCTTATTTTCTTGATATTTTTTATATCTCATAAGGATTCCAATATCCGATACAGAGTGGGAAAAATCAATTATAAATAAGGACATTCAGTTGCATATTTTCGACATCAACATACATCTTCAACACGAAAATTCTCTGCATATTTTCGCATCCAAAACCATATCCCATCGTCTCTGCTTTCTTTCTGTTCACCGATACTTCTTTGTATGTTGTGCTGCTACACAAGAGTCCGAACTGTTTTACCTTTGGGGAAAATTTGCATCAATCGAGAGCACTACCAGGAGAATATTGTCTTGCGGGTAAAGGTCTCCTCGACTTGGTTCTACATAACTTGGTTCAATTTTCTTTCTTGTAATTTATTTTACGTAGAATTATTTATTCTATAATTCTGCTATAGGTTTTGATTATCTCTACTATAAACGTTTAGCTAAGTGTTAATTTATTTCAGCAATAAATTTATTTCCTTGAGTCTGTATTATCCGATGACTTTTGCCGCTCTCGCTACTAACAAACAGACGCAAGACAATATTTCTGTTGTTTCTGAGCGATGATTGATCATATGCACACTCCTAATGACTCAACTACACCTCCGACTCTACCGCTGAACACCGACCTGATGAGTGCATTCAACGCTGCCAGCACCCCGATGAACAGAAACTCTACCGAGATGATTGCTACAGCGAGACCCTTTCCACCAACTGCTGCTGAGAAGCCCTTCAAATTTGACGGAACCAACTTCCGTACTTAGCAACATAAGATGCACTTCTACCTAACTACCCTGGGGCTTGCTGGATATTTAGAATGCGACAAACTGATAATTGCTGATGATGATCCTGACACACAGAAAAGAATCACCTACGATCAACGGGCACAAGGAGATTTCCTTTGTCGTAATTTTATTATTAACTGTATGACTAACATCTTTTACATCAACTACTGTGGGACTAAAACTTCTAAAGAGTTATGGGAATAAATCCAAAAGAAGTATAAAACTGAGGATGCGGGTGTTAAGAAGTACGTCGTACCCAAGTACCTGTCGTACCAGATGGTAAACGGACGGTCGGTGGGGGAACAAGTGCAAGAGTTCCAATTTATTGTGCACAACGTTCACGCCGAGGGAGTGGTTCTTCCTGATGCTTTCACGATTGCGGTCGTGGTTTGAAAAGCTGCCACCTCCGTGGAAAGACTTCAAGAGCTACTTGAAGCACAAACAAAAAGCGATGTCCTTCGAGGATCGGATTGTCAGACTTAGAATTGAGAAAGACAATAGAAAGGTTGATCAAAGACCGATGTTGTTTGTCTCAAAGGCCAATCAGATAGAGCAACGTGGCAATCCATCAAAGCAGAAGAAGGCTCAAGCTGGGAAAAAAACCTTACGACAAGCTAAAGTTTACTGGAGTTTGTCACAACTGTGGCAAAATTGGGCACAAAGCTTATGAATGCAGAAAGCCAAAGAATGTGACGGGCAATGGAAGCAAGTTGCTCAAGTTGCTAAGACTGATAACTAGGAAGATGATCCAATTGCAATCATCTTTGAGGTACTCCACATAGACAATCCAGGGAAATTGTACGTGGATACTGGAGTCATCGTGCATGTCTGTTGTGACGGAAACATGTTATCATCCTACCGAGTTGTTGAAGAACGAAAGCTACATATGGGCAATCACGCTACATCTGAGGTGGCTGGAACCGGAAGCGTGGTGCTAAAGCTGATAAGTGGAAAGTAGTTGACATTGAAGGATGTGCTGCATGTACCTGAAATTCGTAGAAATTTAGTTTTTGGATCTCTACTTGTAAAAGTTAGTTTTAAACTTGTATTCGAGGCTAATAATTTTATATTGAATAAGTTTGGCAAGTTCTTAGGTCGAGGTTATCTAGTGGATAATTTCTTCAAAATCAATATAATGGTACAACGCCAAAAGACAGATGTTCTACTGCAATGGAAATTGATTCTTCTTCTTACTTGTTTGAGCGTTCTGATTAATGACATATTCGTTTGGGAGACATGAATGTGAATGCTATAAAATGTTTTGTAAATTTAAATTTACTAAAAGTGACTAAATTTAATAAAGATAATAAATGCCAAATTTGTGTTGAAGCAAAGATGGCGAAATTTTCGTTTAATTCAGTAGAACGAGATCTTCAACCTCTAGAATTATTTCATACTGATGTATGTGATCTAAAGTTCGTGCAAACTGAAGGTGGGGAAAAGTACTTTATTACTTTCATTGATGACGACATGAAGTATAGCTACGTTTACTTATTGAGAAGTAAGATGAGACAACTGAAGCTTTTACAAACTTCAAAATTGAAGCTGAGAATCAACTAGGCAAACGAATCAAGATAATCATAGTGATAAAGGTGGAGAATATGTTGCACTGTTCGAGGAATTCTGCGTGAAATCAGGTATAGTTCATCAAACAACGACACCTTATTTGCCACAGTCTAATGGCGTTGCTGAACGCAAGAATTGAACTCTAAAAGAAATAATGAACATTATGCTGATCAATTCTGGTTTACCCCAAACTTGTGGGAGAGGCCATTTATCGGCCAACTATATCTTGAATAAGATACCCTAAGAGGGTAAGGACATAACTCTTTACGAGCTATGGGAAGGAAGGAAACCTTCTTATAAACACCTCAAAGTGTGGGGGTGTTTAGCTAAAGTGAGAGTGCCACTACCTAAACAAGTGACAATAGGTCCTAAAATGATCGACTGTATCTTTATAGGATATGCACTTAATAGCACAACTTATCATTTTCTAGTTCACAAGTCGGACATTTCCGACACTTGTGAAGGAACAATGATGGAATCAAGGAATATAATATTCTTTGAAAATGCCTTTCTGTGGAAGAGCAATGAGACTGCTCCAACTACATCATGAAAAAAAAAGTGTTGAGGAGGCTACTAGTTCCAATCATAACGAGGAAGAACTGAGATGTAGTCGAAAGGTAAAAATAGCCAAAACCTTCGGTGGAGTTCATCACATGTTTGATTGACGGTGAACCAATAACCCTTGAAGAGGCGTTGTTTGGACCAGATCATGATCTATGACTAGAGGCCATAAGAAGTGAGATAGATTCCCTTACGCAAAATCGTACATAAATTCTGGTCAATCTTCCTAAAGGATATAAAGCTTTATGGTGCAAATGAATCTTCAAAAAGAAGTATATAGTTGATGGCACTGTTGAGAAGTATAATGTTTGACTAATTGTTAAATGTTATAAGCAAAATGAGGGAGATGATTTCTTCGACACATACTCTCCTATAACGAGGATCACTTTCGAATTACTTTCATAAGATTGCTTCTCTCGATTGCTACTCTGCACAATCTTGACGTTCATCAAATGGACGTGAAAATCACATTTCTTAATGGTGATCTCGAAGAAGAGATCTATATAGAACAACCAGAAGGGTTCGTTGTTCATAGGCAAGTGCATAAGTTATGCAAACTTGTTAGATTATTACATGGTCTGAAACAAGTACCCAAGCAATGGCACTTGAAATTTGACAAAGTGATGCTGTCAAATGGTTTCAAGTACAACGAATGTGATAAGTGAGTTTACTACAAAAGCATTCCTGACTCATATGTCATTGTATGCCTTTATGTAGACGATATGTTGATTATAGAAAACAATCGAAAAATCATTGTAAACACAAAACAAATGTTCGAAAGACATTTCAACATGAAAGACATGGGTTTACCCGATGTGATTCTTGGGATGAAGATCGCAAGAAAAGACGATAAAATTTTCCTATCTCAATTTCTTTATGTTGAGAAGATACTGGGGAAATTCAATGCTTTTGATAGCGCTTCGGCTAAGACTCCATTGGAGCCAAGATTATTGGGAGCTTGATGTACTTAACAAATTGCACTCGTCCCCATATTGCATGTGCTGTGAATAAGCTAAATCTTTTCACAAGTAGTCTAGATAAGGATCATTTAGAAGCACTTGTGAGAGTTTTGATGTACTTGAAGTATACTCTATGTACTCGAGAGGTACGACAATGCGAGCTGGATATCAGATTCTAATGAATCGCATTCCACTAGTGGATATGTCTTTACTGTGCAAATCGACTAAGCAAACTTTCTTGAATCTGAGATATTGTTTTGGATAAAGCTGGTGAAGAAGCTGAGTGGCTTCACAACTTTCTTGAAGAGATTCCATGTTGACAAAAACCTATGCATGCAGTGATTATTCATTGTGATAGTCAAGCTGTTATTGGAAGAGCACAAAATGATATGTACAACTGTAAGTCGAGACATATTTGTCGTCGACATAATACCGTTAAGAATTTGATCTCAAGTGGTGTTATTTTGATAGATTATGTTAGATCAATCGATAACCTAGCGAATAAGCTAACCAAATGATTAAATCGAGATCATATGGCTAAATTGCTAAAGGGAATATGACTTAAATCCACAAATAAAGAGCAATTATAGTGGATACCCAATTATGAGATTGAAGATCCCATCAACATGGTTCAATGGGAAAACCAAGTTATAAGAGTTCAAGGAACGACACTCGTACTCTTCCCTAAAAGAGCAAAAGTGTCGAGACTCGCATGTGGTAAATGTTGAATCTTATGGTTCTTAATGACTCTTGAAGCTTGTAGAGTTAAAGTGTGACAAAATACTTTGAATATGAGATCACCTATATAAGTGTGAAGCGGGGCCGCTTCGAACGAAGCACTTATGAATCCAAAGAGGTTTTCCAGGGCCATAATGGAAACAAACGCGAGAACGGATGAAAGTGAAGTTTTATTGCTTCAATATTGTTGACTCGATATATGTTGTGGATGAGTAGTTCAAGGCAATAAATCCACTATGCCGCCTATATAATCGACGACGTTGAAAATGGTAAGTTAAAAGTCAAAAGCTATTTTTTCTTTTGATAAAATTTCTTCGAGTGTTGGGTTGTGCATGTGCATACATTCATGGACAATCTTCAGTCATGTGAGAGATTGTTGGAATTCCGGAGAGTCAAAAATTATTCTAGAATTATATTTTGAAATTATAATTTTGGATTTATCGTAATCTAATTGGGATATGGTTATCTATTAAAGATTTCTCCCCCACGTGATATACATGTATCATTAGCCGTGGAGATTTATCGGATATGTTCACACACAAGATTTATGTGTATCTTATTTTCTGGATATTTGTTATATCTGATAAGGATTCCAATATCTGATACGGAGTGAGAAAAGTAGACTATAAATAGAGCCATTCAGTTGCATATTTTCGACATCAACATACATCTTCAACACGAAAATTCTCTACACATTTTGGTATCCAAAACCATATCCCAACATCTCTGTTTTCTTTATGTTCGTCGATATTTCTTTGTTTGTTATGCTGCTATAGAGGTGTCTGAACCGTTTTACCTTTGGCGGCAAATTCGCATCAACCGAGAGCACTACCGGGCGAATATCGTCTTGCAGAAATTTGTTATTTCGACCGTGGTTCGACGTAGTTTTTACCCATTTGATAAATATCTGAACTTTCTTGTATTTAAACTTTTAAATTTGGATTTGGGAGGTTATTTAAGTAGTTTTTAGATAAGTTTTCATGTAGATTGAAAGAGAACACTAGAGAAGAACACAATATGGGCAATAAATTGATGTAGAAGACATGTTTTGATCAATCCAACCAAAGAATTTCAATGGGCTTGTTTCCCTTACTTTATTTTTTTCTATTTTCCTTGGATATAATGATTGAAATATTTTTCTATCATCATGATTGCTTAAGTTTTGATGGAATTTGGGATTTTCTTA
The DNA here is from genome assembly GCA_001278415.1 of Ocimum tenuiflorum. Taxonomy (NCBI): domain Eukaryota; kingdom Viridiplantae; phylum Streptophyta; class Magnoliopsida; order Lamiales; family Lamiaceae; genus Ocimum; species Ocimum tenuiflorum. Next base: position 3,289 of record AYJT01079576.1, on the reverse strand, counting down.
GATTGCACATTTATAATTGTTTAATTTTGTTTTTGATAATTCCTTCTTCCTTAATGTTCATCTATATCTTGTTTTATATGTGTATCTTATCATGATTATCTTTATATGACAATAGTAGATAATTATGATTATTTTGATGAATGGATGATATGTTAATTGTGTTATTTGACAAAATGCATATTTTAACATAGAATATGAACTAACCTCTTAATGGTATTCATGTATGACTCGGATTCTGATCGGATACGGGTTTTGTATATTTATGTGCGTGATTTGCTTGATCAAGTGATCATGTTTAGTTAGTGAATTCTCACTTTAGGAATATTAAATTGGATTGTTGAAGCCTGAATAAACAATTACGTTTTTGTAACAATCAAAGAATCCCGAATCCTATGTTTATATGATCGAATTAATATTCTTCTCTAGTTCCTTCGTCATAACTTCTTTATCTTTGTTTAGCTTAATTCATGATCAACTTCACTCTATGTTCTGCCTAAATAATGGCACTAGTACTTGCTTGCGGTTCACATATTTGATCAATGTGAATATGATACTCTTGTTCTCCTCTATATTATGAACGACCCGTACATTTGCGGAAATGTCACGTCAATATTTGTGGGATCAGAGTGTACCCCATTTTTAGAGGTAGGTCCCCTGCTCGCTTACACTTGACGCACATAACAATGCATATAGTGAAAAATATCACATGATGTGCTTTCTCAGACGCACGATATGTAGCCGAGCATGACGCCCGCATGATGCTGGCTTCCTACGTCAGGACAAGCACTAGACCATAAACCCACAATCTAGTGCATTATTTGAAGTATTGTACACTAAATTTTGCCCAAAAGTGGGAGTTAATTTGAGGAGCGGCCCTTCAAGATTTACAATTACATGTTTAATTACCTACCAAAATAGTCGTGTCTCCCTTTAAACAATAATAGAAAATTATAGGAATTCCCAATTTATACAAAAATGCTAGATTGTGTGCATTCCTGCTTAGGAAAGCAACCATTGAACTTTTGCGAATATTCTCATATGACCATGACCCTAAATATAATAATTTTTAACGAAATTTGCAACAATTTTTTTATTTTTATTTTTTTTTAAGTTATGGAGAGACCAATGACCACGGCGTTGCCTAATCTTTGGAATGATACAAATCTAACATATGGCAGTTTTTACGAATTGTACAAGTTTATTAAGAAATGATCACAAAACATATTAAGATTCTAGCATCAATACATGAAAGAGACTGAAGAGAAGCAAACAACTAGTACAGTTTTATGGTGGGTCTTCGACCAAATTAATAGATACAAACGAGACTAACCAAAACAAGAAACTACACGGTATTAATGTATGAACAACTTGTTTTATTCATTCATTTTTTTTGGTACAAAGAAAGAAGAGAGCCTATCTCAAATTAAAACTAATCGAATTCTAAAGTAGTTGGCTAAATCATTGGCCATCCATACTTGGTATCAGTAGGTGATCTTCCATTTTTTGCATACCACAAGATATTCGAGCTCTTAAGGATGTTAAGCAATCTGCCACAAGATTTGCCTCTCTAAACACGTACTTAACCACCACTCTCCAATCCCTTCCCAAAAGTTTCCCGGATTCCTTCAACTTGTTTTATTTAGAGATATAGCATACATTGTATGATTTGTATCCCTTCTCTCTCAAATATATATAAATATATATATAGTATACATTGTATCCCAATCCACAAATTTTTCTTGGGAGTAAATGAATTTCCCTCAATACAGCAACATACACACTTAAAAAGAAGGAAATTCAAGCAAGCAACCAGTTCAAATTCTCTGCTACAAATATGTGTTTCATCCTCCGTTACAAAGACCGAGGAACCCCACGTGTAAAAGAAAAATAAAAGCCCCCTTTATCATTCATTCATATTTGTAAAAGAAGACAAAGCACGATTCTGCGGCAAATGATTCTCAACAGCCAAATCATCATCAATCAACAAACAAGCTGCATAAACTTGTTCGACGCCGACGTCAAGGCAAGCTCAGAGAGCTTGCTCTGCTCCACCTCCAGCCGTCTCAGTCGTGGGGAGTTGAGCATGAGAAGCTCGACTCCCTTCGCTTCGAGACGGCTGCAGGAGGTTATATCTACGAGCTGCAATCTTTTGCAGCTTCTAACCATTGCAGCAGCAACTGCATCAGTTAGCTTACTACAACCCCTCAATCTCAATTCAACCAACCAATCACAAGAGGCAAGCATTGAGACAATCTCTTTGTCAAGCAACATGTCATTGTAAGACAAGTCTAATTTCCATAACTTCTTCAAATCTTGGCCTAGAGCTGTCAGCAAGCCAAGCTCCCTCTCTATGAAGTTGCAGTTTATTAAAGAGAGCTCTTCAAGGGTATGGGCAAAGGCCTTTCCAACTCCCCTTAATCCCTCTCCAGTTACAAGACAGCAGCTTTGCAACCTTAAACTTGTTAGATTCTTGAAGTGGAGATTCTCAGACAAGGCAATCAAATGGGTGTTGCTGAGATCAAGGGGCAGTCTGAAATCAAGATTCTTTAAAGTGGACTTGCTCTGATTGAGGAATTGAAGCAGACCCTCTCTGCTCCCACCATCATAAATCAGTAGAGAATTCAGAGAGAGGGAATTCTCAGCAAGTGTCAACACTACAACATCGATTATACTTCTACAAGATTTCAACTCTAGTTCTTGAAGATCACTAGCTGAACTTAAAAACCCCAAAAATGATGAGTCATCTCCCACGCTCTCGCAGCTGTCTAGCTGCAGTTTTGTGACGTTCTTGCAGTTCCTCCAAAGATAGCTAATCCCATGATCGCCAGAAGAAATCCCACTTAAACTAAGACTCTCTAAACTCAACTCAACATCAAAAATTGAATCTTTCACATCTCCCAGCCCAGAACCATAAGTTCCTGATAAAGGGTTCGTGATAAAAAGGGAAAGGCATCTCAAAGATTTGAGACAAGGCAACCAACGGAAAGATAGAGGCCTAGAAACTGTGACAGCAATAGAAGAAAGATGATCGAAAGAGTTTGAGAGGATGTAGAGAGAGAAAACAGAGACCGGCCGAGGACTCAAGAATCGGAGGCGGCGGAGTCTGGGGCAGGATGCGGCGACAGCGAGGAGGATATGGTGGTCGACGTTGACGGAGAGAGAAGAGAGAAACGGGTGGTGACTGAGAAAGGTGGAGAAAGAAGTGATGGTGGTGGGGTTATATGGAGGAGGGAAGTTGAGGGAGAGAGAGGTGGTTGAGGAGCGGAGGAGGCGGCGCCACCGCCTGGAG
>AYJT01079573.1:0-15315 GCA_001278415.1 Ocimum tenuiflorum | reverse complement strand
GCGGAAGGAGACGGCTGTTTATGCCACTGATTTGAATAGTGGGATGGTCATTCGGTGCAAAGTTTATGTTGATGCAATCTCGAGGATTCAGATATTCCATAACTCTGTTAAGCTTGATCTTGATGGGCTTGCCACTCTTCGAGTTCGAGCATTTGATAGTGAAGGTATGCCCTAGGATGCTCTTTGCTACTTGAAGGTTAATGTTTTTAAGCTGAGATTTTGCTTGATTTGGAGATTTTGGCGCTGGATAAATTCGTATGTTTTTTGTCCATTTTCGGTAAGAGAATAGTACTATTATTTGGCTATAGAATTTATATGGTGCTTCACAACATCGAGATATTGGTACTTTATGCGTTCATTTGTGCTATGCAACCCTCAATTACGCTGATAAAGAATTTAATAACAAAGGATTGAAGGAGAAATGTGGGATGGCATGTTTTCTTGTTATGTCTCTCCCTGTCATTAGATATTGTAAGCAACCTAACTATCCTGATTTCTTGTTTATTGCTGCTGGAAGATTTTATGCTTAGTTACCCTGTTCTGCATTACGGGGTTTGTGTGTTTCCTACTCATTTATTTTCTTACATTTTTTTCCCTAATCATTCTCCTTTGGCTGTTGCGATGCAGAAAATATATTCTCCTCTTTGGTGGGCCTGCAATTCATGTGGCAGTTGATGCCTGAAACCTATGGATTGCCTCATAGCCTCGCCCATGTTCCTCTGAGGGATTCTCCGTTGAGTGATTGCAGTGGCTTTTGTGGTGACTTGGATATTCAAGTAAAACTTGAAGAAAGTGGTGTTTTTTCAGATTTTTATGTAGTGAAAGGCACTGAAATTGGCCATGAGATTGTTACTGCGAAATTGCTAGAACCATCAGTGGGTCACTTGGCGGATAAAATTGTTTTAACTGTCGCAGAGGCAATGTCTCTGAGTCCTCCCTCACCTGTACATGTCCTTATCGGAGCTGTTGTTCAGTACACTCTTAAAGTCATCCGTAGCAATGTTCCGCATGTTGTCAGTTTACCTTCTCCATCCCACCAGTGGTCCGTTTTGAACTCTTCAGTGGCTCAGGTGGATAAAGCAATGGGTACTGTTTATGCATTGAACTTGGGGGTTACAACAGTAGCCGTTGAAGATACCAGGGTTGCAGGACACATGCAAATTTCATCTCTTCATGTTGTCTTACCTGATAACTTGTTGCTATTTATTTCACCTCTTTCTTCTTCTGGTGATCAAATTGAGGGTATCGAGCCCATCCCCTCCGTGTCTCGATGGTATGTAGTGGCTGGCAGACAATATCTCATTCTTGTTAAGGTATTCTCGCCAGGAGCTGGAGTACAGGAAATTTTTATAACAGAAAGTGATGAAATACAGTTGCATGGTAAACAAGATGAATTCTGGAATATTCTCCCACTTTCAGAAGATGCTACTGCTAAGAGAAATTATGGAATCTTAGATGCAAAATCATATGGACTGGGAAAGCTGACATCAACTTTAGCTTACAGATCTGGGCCTGATGTAAAGAAGGAAGTTCTCAAGGTTGTTCAAGAAGTCATGGTATGTGATCAAGTTAAGTTCAATATTGAAGGACACGGTAGTGTTTCCGACAATGTTCTCCTCCCATGGGTCCCTGGTGTCTATCAGGAGCTGGAGCTTAGAGCAAGTGGAGGTTGCTCAATGTCCTCCAGTGACTACAAGTGGTTTTCTTCTGACATGGCTATTGCTTCTGTATCTGTCTCTGGGATTGTCCAGGCAAAAAAGCCTGGAAAAGCAACTATTAGAGCAGTGTCCATCTTTGATCCACTGAATTATGATGAGGTGGTTATTGAAGTTTCTGTTCCCAATTCAATGGTCTTGCTGCCTAACTTTCCAGTGGAAACACCTGTTGGCTCTCATCTTCAAGCGTCTGTTACATTAAAAGCCTCAACTGGTGCATATTTCTATGCATGTGATGCTTTCAGGTCCATCATCAGATGGAGAACTGAGAGTGACTCTTTTGTAATTGTCAATACAACTACAGAAGTATTTGCTCCAGACAACAAAAAAGCTGTTGAACTGCATTCAATTTCATATGGTCCTCCATGTTCATGGACCAACATATATGCTGCAAGCTCTGGCCGAGCCTTAGTGCATGCAACATTGAGTAGGGATAATCAACTATCTGATCATACTAGCAGGGAATCAAATGTCTTGAAAGCATCCTCCCCTATAGCTGCATTTTTACCTCTTATTGTTCACCAGGCAAGTGATGGGAACCCATTTGGTGGGTATTGGTTTGATTGGACTCATGCTGAATCTCAAAATCAGTTGAGCAGTCTAGATTATTTATATCTTGTGCCTGGAACTCATTTGGATGTAATGCTTCGTGGGGGACCAGAAAGATGGGGTGAGGATGTTGAGTTCATTGAGAATGTTGAAGTATTGGCTGAACGTGATGTTCTTGTGAAAGATAAAGTTTCCATCCATCAAATATCAACAAGCTATGGAAAGCCATACAAAATAGGTTGTGAGAGATTGGGAACCTTTAAACTTATTTTCAGACGTGGAAATTTAATTGGGGAGGGCCATCATTTACCTGTTGTATCTGAAGTGCAGTTATTGCTCATGTGTAGCTTTCCATCTTCGATTGTAATAATAGCTGATGAAGCTTTGAATGTTCCTCTAGCTATACGCTCTGCTGCTCAGGCTGAGCGCTTGCCTGGCCGAATTCGTGCCTCCCCAATTAAAGTAGCCAATGGACGCAGAATACGAGTATCAGCTGTTGGTCTCAGTGATTCTGGAAAAGCTTTTGCAAATTCATCTTCCCTCTTTTTGAATTGGGAGTTAGTTGGATGTGAAGGGTTGGTTCTCTTGGATAACACTTATAGTTCATCATTACATTCCAGCTGGGAAAGGTTTTTAATCTTGCAAAATACTTCTGGACACTGCACTGTGCGCTCCACCGCTGTTAGCGTCGATTCTCTGGGACATTTTGCTACTTTGTTTGAAACTTCTAAAAATACTCTTACAGATGCAATCCAGCTGCAACTGGTTTCTTCTCTAAGAGTCTGTCCGGAGTTCAGCTTGCTGTATTTCAGTTCTGAAGCTAGGTTGAATATCTCTATAACTGGAGGGAGCTGCTTTTTGGACACATTAGTAAATGATACTCATATTGTTGAAGTCATAAAACAAACCCCTGATTATGATTGTTCACAACTGATGCTGGCTCCTAAAAGCCTAGGATCTGCACTTGTAACGGTTCATGATGTTGGGCTAGTTCCTCCTCTTTCTGCATCTTCCACCGTTCAAGTTGCAGAGGTGGACTGGATTAAGATTTTAGCTGGGGAACATATTAGCATTGAAAAGGGAAGTTTGCAGTCTGTTAGTTTTTTGGTTGGGGTCGGTGATGGGATTACTTTTGATCCTTCTCAGTACGTTTACATGAAAATTAATGTACACATTGAAGACGATGTAGTTGATGTTGTGGAGAATTATGATTTTCCATCGACGGCTGACAGATATATACGGGGGCCAAGTTTCATGTTGCAAGCCACACATCTTGGAGTGACAACAATATATCTTAGTGCTATCCAACATTCTGGGCATGAGGTTGTTAGCCAGCCAGTTAAGGTGGAAGTCTATGCCCCTCCAAGAATATATCCCAGTGATATATTTCTTGTACCAGGTGCTTCATATGTGCTTACAGTCAGGGGGGGCCCTAAAATTGGTTCACACGTTCAGTATTCTAGTTTGGATAATCAAACAGCTCAAATTCACAAGTTCTCAGGGCGCCTATCAGCAATTTCACTGGGAAACAGTACTCTTGTTGCCACTATTTATGGGGGTGGTGATATCATGCTTTGTCAAGCATATGGAATCGTTACTGTCGGAATTCCTTCTTCAGCAATTCTAAATGTCCAGAGTGAACAACTTGCTGTTGACCGCAGGATGCCTATATATCCTTCTTTATCTGAGGGAAACTTGTTTTCCTTTTACGAACTCTGTAGTAATTTCAAGTGGTATGTCGAAGAAAAGGATGTTTTGGATTTTCAAGGGACGAAGCACGTGCATGGTACAGGGAATAACAGCCTGAAAACATTCCGACCTGCCGATTCCCCTAATGAACTAGACCTCAATTTCATCCAAGTTCTTCGTGGAATATCACCTGGCAAGACAAATGTTGGGGTTTCATTCTCTTGCAATTACAAGAATTCAAAGTCGATGTTCTACACAGCATCTTTATCATTGTGGGTGGTCCCCAATCTTCCACTTGCTCTTGGATCACCAATTACCTGGATCCTGCCCTCTTACTACACATCTTCTGATCTTTTACCTTTATCTTCACATGCCTATGTTAAAGGTGGCTCTTTGAGTGATAAAGGTATTGCTTATTCCTTGTTAGGACAGTGCCAGAGAAAAACTGATGGGGTATGCAATGATGATATATATATTGATGGAGCTAGAATTTTAACCAAGGATTCTGGAAATGTTGCGTGCATCCTTGCAAAAGACAAGGCAACTGGAAGAACTGAAATTGCATCTTGTGTGAGGGTTTCCGAGTTGGATCAGATCAGAACAAGCGATGAGCTTCCAGTTCACGCACTCGCTTTAGGTGGTGAACTTAGCCTTCCTATCAGGTATCACGACATTCTTGGAAGTCCTTTCCATGAGGCTCATAACATCACTCTGTTTGAAGTGGCAACTAACTACCCAGATGTTGTGTCAATCGACGAATATGATGGTCATGGGAGTATCCATCTCCGGGCAAAGAGTGAAGGCCTAGCTCTTGTCAAAGTATCTTTTATCAACAATCCCAAGAAAGCAACATATGCTGTGATCACCGTCGGTACTCAGTTGTATCCTCAGAATCCCATCATTCACCAAGGAGCTAGTCTTGACTTCGGCATTGAAGGATTGAGTGATCCAACACTGGGTCAGTGGTTCAGTGCCAATGAAAGTATCGTCTCTGTGGATAGACTGTCTGGAAAAGCTGAAGCTATAGGAGAAGGTACAACTCTTGTTCACTTTGAAAGTCCGCGTTCGAATTTCAAGGTTCATACTACTGTCACCGTGTTGAAAGGGAAACGGGTGTCTGTTGATGCTCCTAAAGAGGTACTGACAAATGTGCCATTTCCAGCAAACGGATACGCTTTCTCTGTAAGATTTAGCGATGAATCTTCTGGTAATAAGATGCTCCTCCCATTTGATTGTGCCGCGACTCCATCAGAAATCGGGTTTGCTAAGCCTTGGAAGAATCCAGACACTGGCGAAACATACTGCCTGTTCTTCCCTTATTCTCCCGAAAACATAGCTCGGTCACCTTCGACCCAGATAGAATCTCCCCATCGTGTGATCGTCTCTATTCGAGCTTCACTCAGAGAAGACCATCAAATTTCTGGCTCCGCATCTGCTCTCTTTGTTGGAGGATTCACTCTTGACTCACTCCATCTAAACTTGACTCGAGACTCCAGCAGCAGTATCATAACCCTAACCGGAAACACCGATGTTGAGCTCAGCTGGCTCCACCGGAACCACCTGATTGCAAGGCCTATCCATGGGGGCGATCCTGCTGTAGCAAAATATGAGGTCAGCGGGCACGGGGCGCACAGAATCCAAGATTGGCTCATATTCTCACTCCCAGCAACTGGCCAGAGAGTTGAGGTGAGTGTTAGCTATGATCCTGATGGGAGAGAAGCAGCCGTCCAACCTGCAAACTTGACTTTCTGGGCTAGTATATTATTTCTACTGATTCTCACAGTGGTCTGCTTCATCTGCTACCTCGACCGGCCCGATCGATCACGGCCTCCGAGGCCGGCTGTCACCGGCAGTCCAAGCATTGCAGCTCCGGCTACGCCGGAGCGCAGCAGTCCGGCCATCGTCAACGAGCAGTCGCCTCGGACGCCACAGCCGTTCATTGACTATGTTAGGAGGACTATAGATGAAACTCCCTATTACAGGCAAGATTTTAGGAGGAGGGCTAATCCTCAACATACATTCTAGATTATTCCAGCAACTCTTCATTCGTAGCATGGCATTGAGCGCGTGGAGAAAATGTTTTGGGACCTGTCTGTTGTAGACATTCCTGTATTGTTAGTGTATTTCAAGTTCTTGTGGGTAGGAAATGACTGATAAAAGGGTGGTTGCAGTTTTGGAGATAAAAGTGTGAATTTAGGGGTGTAACCCAGGCAACAAAGTGGTCGATTCCAAGATGGATAGCCTTGAGCAACTTGGCCCTATTGAATTTTTTTTGCACATCGGATTTGAGTAGTTTAAAATTTGTGCTCAAATTAATTGATTTTCCTAGGATCAATATATGAAAGCACTTAACAAATGCACAGTTACCAGTGTTTTAAAAAAAAGGTTCATATCTATTGTTAATTTTGGATGCATAGAAATTTATTCGGTCGTTAATTTTGAAAGAAGTATTTCGCGAGTGTTAAAATTTAAAATACATTATTTTGTTTAAGCAAACAATATTTATTTGAACTGAAACTAAAAATTTATTTTTCAATATTTTATACCTTTTTTTAATATATAAAAACTTAATCAATCATGTTGCTAAAATCAACTATATGTGGATGAATTTTGCATGGGACGTATCTGACCACAAAATCGATGCGGCATATAGAAAGAAGTGTTGGTTATTTGACACGTTTGAGACTGGAGACTACAATAGAGGAAAAAATATCAGCACGTCAATCATTTTCCATCGAAATAAAACAAGGTAAAAAATTAAAATTCACTCAGTGAAGAACAATGGCGACTGTCTCCAGCATTTGTACAATGCGAAAGGTAAAATCCTTTATGCCAATGGATTCGAATTCTGCGTTATGTTTTTTGTTTTCCAGATTTTTTTTCTCTTCTTTTTTTGTTGCGTGAATGGTGAATTTGTGCTTGGAGCAGATGCAGATGCAGATGCCGCGAGTTTTCTGCAGGAAGAGAGAGAAAGAGAGGGACAGAGGAGGTCAAAACAGTAATTACCCTTACAAAGTCACAGAAATTAGTCCCCCGCCCAAGAGCCTCGGCATTCGTTGCTTTCCATTGGTAAAATTTTTAGATATTGAATTCAAGTGCTGCGATGAATTCTGGAATTGGAGTTTAATGATAGAACGCGAGTGTCTGGTTTGAATTCATACTAGTTTTAGTTATTAGGATATGAAAATTTCAGCTCCGTTTTGTTAATATAGTTATTTAATGGCACTCTAGGTTTATTATGTGGTTTCTGAGTTAAACTTGAGGATAATTTTAGGGGTATTGATTTCTATTTTGAATTCTGAGGTACTTACTAGCTGCACTATTTAAAATGGAATGTTGTCTATGCATATCGAAAATCGAGTTATACCTGCATTTATTGTATCTTATAGCTATGGAGAATAGGATTCCTGCATTTCTTTTGGCTTCTAGTCCATATTGTGGGGGTGTGATTGCATTGAAACTTATAACTGATGAGTAATTTGGCTAACATTGATTAATGACTGATTTAGCGGCCGATTGTAATGGCAGACTCTGCAGTGTGGTGAGAGCGTGACCATAGAAGGCCAAGCTTATATGATATCAGCCGTAACTCATCGTTATCAGCTCAGAAAAGGGAAATACGAACCTAGTGAGAAAAGGCTTGATGTGTTGTCGACTGGAAGATACATAGTGAACTTGTATTTGGAGAATTTGCTCCAGCAATCTTGATATTTTCACCCCCATTCTCCCTTGAATGGAAGACCAGGTTTTTCACTTTATGTTTAAAGAAACTCGTCTCGTTTACAGTTGTATGTTGATTTTAGGATCCATTGGCTTTGTTCATTACTTTTAGTTTCACCTTTCAACCGTCAATTAGGAGTGCAGCTACCGGAAGCTCGCCTATTAGGATTCGTTAGCAGTTTTCATAGCTTTCCCTTGACGATATAATAACTTCAGTAGCTGCTTGTTAATAATCTGAAACCATAGGTAGGTTATCCTTGTGGAAAGAAATTTATGAACGTATTCGAAGTTTGCAAATGCAGTAGGCTCGGAACTATCCATCGGGCTTGCTCGCGAATTGTAGTCCTTGTTCAAGTAGGTCACAATCTTCTAATTGAGGTCTTTTAGACCAGCATCAGAAGAAAAGGGAAAGAGCATTAAGAATAGACTTCAAATTACTACTTTTTATCATTAATATCTATTGCTAAGAACAGTGAAAACTGACATGAACAAATGATATTTAATGAATTTTTCTAAAAAATACAATTATAATAATCGAGATGACAGAGTCATCACTTGTACCAGTTTCCACACCCTTTCAGATCTATTTAAGCGAATTCTAGAATTTAGTTCAACTTGCTCGTTTAACGGCCTAACCATATGTGGGCATACTCATAGAATATATAGGTGATGAGCAGTGTCAGCCTAGAGGGGTGGCAATAACAGCAGTGTTTATGGCTTCCCAATTTTTCGGGACCCAAAAAAAAATTGTTCATTAAGATATGACGCATAAAAAGTTAATTTTGTGGTCTTTTTTTTTTTGTATTTGTATTAAACTTGAGTTTATGCTGCAAAAACATTCTTTAGTATATATAATTTATAAGCAACAAATAAATAAAGAATAAAAATTGATAGGGTAATTGAGACTCAAAGAGTATAAGAAAAATATAATTTTTTTATTTCGTTTGTCACAGACCGGTAAAATGTCGAGGCCGACATGATCCCTTGTGCAATTAGGTCATGATCTTCTTATTGAGGAGACTTTCAGACATCAGAAGAAAAAGGAAAGACATAAAGGAGAAAAAGCATTCCATATTTTATTCTGTGGTGTAAACTTAACTTTCTTTTATCTTTCGGCTGGGTTTTTGTCACAAAATGCTTTAGTATATGTTCTTCTCTAGCTTAGCTCATAGTTTGTATCTTTGGGTCAAAATTATTGGCTATTGTGTGCCGGCATTAGCTCAACTATGGAGATTGAATTCTTGAGTGTTTCATCTCCTGCGTTGCCTTTTATTATATTATTAGGGGCATAACTGAATTGAGTCGAAGTGTTGGGCTTGTGCTTGTGCCACTTAGAGATCCCGAACATGAGCTCAGCTTGAATTTTGCCGAGTTGGTTTTGGAGCTTCAGCTTGACTCGGTAGATTCAAGAGGTTTGGCACAGTTCGCCATTTTATATTTTTCATAATTGTTTTTCTCGATATTTTGTAACATATATAGCCCCTTGAAGAAGATTTTATGCAATCATGGGGGCTAATTTGAAAATTTAGAGGTCATTATGGCTCGACTAAGATTGCTATTATTATTATTTTCCAAAAAGAAAAAGGAAAAGATAACAATGATATCTGTCTGCACTCTGATTATGATTATTCTTAAACATGCTACGTTGATGGGTGACATTAGTGGGTCCGCTGCGAAACTTAATTGTCTCTTCATTAGTCCATATGGAGGTTTTTTTTTTTTACTAAAACCTACTCTTATTATTATTTTTTATACAGAGAGAGAATACTCTTATTATTTGATATTAATATAGGATCGAAGGCATGTATTTAGGATAATATAGTCTGTATCAACTATTTTTTTTTAACTTTAAGTAAAATATTAAATAATTCTCACTCTAATATACCCACACATATTCGAACTCTTGACCTTTAAGGTCATGGAAAAGATGTTTGACACTTACCCCGAGATGGTGGACATAATTTGTATTAAGTTCGATACATGTAAGCGATGTCAATTCAGTTAAAAACTTAATATGTTGATCTGAATGAGCCGAGTCAAAATATGGATTGGAATTGATTATAATGTTGTGTACAATCTTCACGACAATTAACAACAAAGTATAATTTTTCCTCGAAAGATTGGTATGGGTAATTTGGGAGCAAGAAATTATTATGAAATAGTAAAAATTAGCTGAGGAGAAAACATGGGTCTTGACTCAAATTTAAGTTGTTTTATTTTGTCTAAACATTTCTCCCAGTTGGTTCATAGGTGGCAAATACCAGATATTTTAGACTTCATTCCAATTTTATGACACATATAATAAATTAATATAACATAGAAATGAAACTTAAATCGTGCCACTAATTATCATTTTTTTTATAACTTTAATGTTCTGATTGAGACCACTAGAGCTCAACCAGAAACGCACTAACAACCAACGAAAACATAATTTATTAGACTCTTATCTTTACATGTAACCTTTTTGACATCATTTTAATCTGAATTACGACATTAAATTCTCCAACCTAATGAATTCTATGGCGTAAATGGAACATCAAATAAATCGGCGCGTGTTTATTTTATTTTTCGGTTTTACTTTTAATAGTTGTTTGTTTCTTTTTGGGCCTAGATTTCAACCTTCTGTTTTTTTTTTTGGCAATTAATGAAAAAGCTTGTTTGAGTTGTGTCATATGTGAATGTGAAGAGAAAAAATAAAGGCAAGGAGCAAATCTAGTTCAGAATGTATTAGACCCATTAAACTTAATTCAAACTATAATTTTTCAAAAAAAAAAAAGTATAAACTTACAAATCTAGCCACCATTTTGTTTCTTTCAATGCAATAAGTTTAACTAGAATTACATCAGCATACGACGATTCCATTCAAATACAATCCAAAAACAATAAGGTTATAGTTAGATTAAATAATTCGAATATTTTGGGTTAAATTTGACTGTTTTGTTTAATTTTTTTGGATTCCTACCAAGATTCAAAAACTGGAAAAGGGTACTAGTTGGATGATTCAGACAATTGACCTCTGTATTATCACTAATCTAGTTGTACGCTTAGGTTATCTGTTTTATTTAATGAGTAATTTTCTGTGCATAATTAAAAATTATTAGGGCTTAGGAATTACGATTATTGTGCTCGAATTATATATACTAATTGTCAGGAGGCCCACATGTCGCTCCCCTCATTCACGTGCATGCATGTGCCAACTCCTAAATTTCGCTATACGTAAATTAATGTGCATTTACTTAAACCACACAATTTACTTACAATAATAATTACACCATATACAATAATAATTCTGCACTCTGTCAATAAAATTGATGTTGTGCCTGAATTATTAAATAAATATAGGCATATATGGCAGATATCTGGCGCTCTGTGGATAAGAAGCATCCAATGTCTATTATTTGTTTCGTAATGGTGTGGATTTAAAGGACATATGAAATAGTTTTCATCATGTTTGCGCTTGGCATATGTTTAATAATAAATTTTTAATAAGAGATTGCAACAAAAAAGAGGGAAGGAAAAATATTCAATTATATTATAATCTATGTATCTTTTTGTCAAATACAATACAAACTATTCAAAATCTCAAATAAATGTACAAATTATCTGGAATTGTATAAATATGGGATGCCTTTAATTTCCTGGCACCGAAAATGTGCCTAGTTTGTATTACAATTGAATATTCTCAGTTAAAATAGATTCCGTGGCAAAATTAAAGTGGTGACTTGGAAATATTATGTGCTGACTCAACATTCAGGTGTCGGAAAATTGAAGTCGTGTCTTATATCTGAATAATTTTTTATAGGTTGTGCTATATTTGAATAATTTTTTATAGTGTGTAAATTTATTTGAAATGTTTAATAGTTTGTATTATTTTTGACAAAAAGAGCATAACTTTAATATATTTGAATTTTTTTTTTTAAAAAAAGTCTTTTAATTTGTAGGCCTGTAGCAAAATAGATACGACCAAGAATTTTAGTTATTCACGTACGAATTTACAATTTAATGGTATATGCGTTAAATATGGAATCTCGTCATCCAACAATTTTTTTTTCCAATTAAAAGGATGATAGAAAGTTCCCACAATTACTTTTGGCGTTTTCAACAATAATTATGATTATACATTTATATCAACTCAAGAAAAATATAAAATAGGTGTCTTTGGTTATTTCATTTCTTTTCTCCAAAATCGTATCTGCATTTTCTACTGAAAAAATTAACAAGGCCTATTACAAAGTCGGCGTAGTTTATGTTGTATTATATTTTGTGAATTTATTTTCATTTATTATAAAAACTTCTGTTAATTGTCTCAATTATTTAGATGATTTATCGTCCAATTATCCTACCTATTTACGGTAAAGAAAAAAAAAATGTATCTTCATTTTGTAATCAAAAATCAAAATTTTTAAATTATAATAAGTTTTCATTTTAAATGAAATAATATATCAAATTAAAACTGTCTTCATTCTCTTTATAAGATACATCATCTCAATATTTGTTTTTACAAATATGAACAAAAAAGATTAAAAAATTTCACTTTTAGATATATTTAATTCCATCACGGATTATTACATCATAATTAAGGTTTATCATTCCAATTAGGGATGTAATTGATAAACTATATGCGCAAATAAATTAAAACGAGTGTTGTGATCGTTAATTTTAATTACATTTGTAATGACATTGTTATTTTGTATTTTTATGGAATATTATAATAATTCGTCTAACTAACGTGGGCCGTTTAACGGGAGACTACTTCTTTTCCCTTTCCTGACGTGGATGTATACGTTAGAAATGCACGTTCCTTCCTAATACACGAATGGTTTATAGAATACGAATAAAAGAATCTTTGCGATTTTATATTGCGCAGAACAAAAAACAAAAGAAAATTAGAAGTTTCAAAACCTAGTGCAATCTTTTACAGTCTCTGTCTAGCCTCAGGATTAATATTTTTTAAATTATTTTACCGCAGTTTTTCTTCACACACATACTGCGTGAGAACAGAGAAAGCGAGCATTAACTCCTTTCATGGAAAAATAGTGCATATTGATATAGATATAGTATTGTATTTTCTACTACCCACAAACAACCAGAAGACAAGAGAAGAGAAGAGAGCGTTAAAAAACACAAGAAAAAGGAGAGAGAGAGAGAGAGAGAGAGAGAGAGAGAGGGAGAGATGGGCTTTCCATTTCATATAAGCAAAATTATGGAACAAAGAAATCCCCACATTCGGCACTTTTCTTTTTCCTACTTTTAAATCTTTGCTTGTGAGCTGAGTTTCAGCTTCTTTGTTGCTTCGCTCTCTCTCTCTTCGCTCCATTAAACGACGGCAAAAGAATAACTCCAACTGGAATTTTATCGTTATTGGCGTAGCCTTGAAATTGTTTAATTTCTCTTTTGGTTACCATCAAAAACTATTTCTTGTTCCGATCGGATCTGAAAAGGACTTGTGCTCCAATATTCAGAAAATAAAATTAATAAAGCTGTTCGTGAACTCAAAGTTCATTCACTTTCACGGAGTGTGATGAAATATTGCTCAGCCATTTGCATTTTCTCATAAGGTAATTCAACAACTCGTTTTTCACTTCCCTCTGTTACTGTTCTCTCTCTGTGTCATTTTAATTTTGTTTAGTTTATGTGTGTAATGTGAGTGAAAAATAGAATCTTCAATGTAGTCGGACTATGGAATTAAGTCTCTGTTAATGATCAGGATAAAGCCTGAATTTTATTTGGAATTCTTGTTTTTCTTTTCTATTTTTGGTTACCGGGTTTTACATTTAAATGCACATTGTGGTTTTCAGATGTGATTCATAGTGTCTTCTCGTATTTCAGGTATATTTGAGTGGGAGAGAATGTAAAAGATTATTATGTTTTGTTGGATTCGTATACATAATGGAGTCAGGTTTCCTTCTATTTTGTACTGTTGGTCAAATTTCAACTCAATTTAGGATTAACTAGCTTTTGTTGTATCAAATGTTATTGAGATTATTGTATTGAAAATGCCTTAGTTTAGCTTGAATTCTGTTTGATTTGGTGGTGATGAATCACAGTGTCCATGCCACACTACACCATGGAATCACTTGCTCAAGGGGTTGATTCCTTAGAGATGAGCTGCAGCTCCATCGGTAAGCCTGAATACAAGTCAAACTCTGCACCTCCATCGACTCGTCCACCCCACCATCCTTCTGCAAAACAATACAAACATGGTGGAAACTCATCTGTATCTCACACTGCTCAAAAGGACCGTGTTATGAAGACTATCTACGCCCCCTCTGACTCTATGGTCGTCTCAAAACGCTCCCACAAAACTGCCCGTCTATTAACGCGTAAAGATGGGGATAACAATGGATTGAATGATGGATTAGAGAAAGTTCAGTCTATTCACAACACTGGTGTTGTTGGAGAAAACAGTGGTAATACCAAGCAACCGGTTGTTGATGAGGCCAAGATTTCTGATTCCAATGGTGCTGTTGAGAAAGGGAGTTTTGCTTCATTGCCAGCTATAGAAACTGTTTTGTTACAACCTAAGTTAGGACCCGGTTTTTGTTCGAGCCCTCAAGGCAGTTTCTTCTCTGCGACGCAGTTTGCAGAAGCTAAAGAAAGCTTCACCAACACAGAGGTGAGTGAGTGTGCAAGCAGTGTGGGGAAGTCTGTTGAGAGTGGTGAAGTTAGCAACTCGTGTGACTTCGTCGAGAGTAGGAAGACTAGTTTATATAGAGGGAGCACTGGCAGTGACATTAGCGACGAGAGCAGCTCGAGTAGTTTCAGCAGTGCTGTTTATAAGCCTCATAAAGCCAATGATACAAGATGGGAAGCTATCCAAGCCGTTAGATCGCGGAACAGTGGATCGTTAGAGCTCAAGAATTTCAGAATTTTCAAGAGATTGGGATGTGGGGATATAGGTAGTGTTCATCTAGCAGAGCTGATTGGTACAAGAACCTTATTCGCGATGAAAGTGATGGATAAAGAAGCTCTAGCTAGTCGGAAAAAGATTCTCAGAGCTCAGACTGAGAGAGAGATCCTTCAATCTCTTGATCACCCCTTTCTTCCCACACTATACACTCATTTCGAGACAGAGAAGTTCTCCTTCTTGGTGATGGAGTTCTGCCCCGGCGGAGATTTGCACGCGCTTAGGCAGAAACAACCCGGAAAGTTCTTCCCAGAGCACGCTGCAAGGTAGTTTTTGTTCACAAAAATCGAAAGAGTCTGAGTTTTTTTATATCAGTCACCATATCTTGTAATGATCTTGCAGGTTTTATTTAGCTGAAGTTCTCCTTGCTCTTGAATACTTGCATATGCTTGGAATCATCTACAGAGATCTCAAACCCGAAAACGTACTAGTTAGGGACGATGGTCACATAATGCTCTCTGATTTCGACCTCTCCTTGAGGTGCGCCGTGAGCCCTACCCTAGTCAAGTCTTCAAACGCCAACGCAGAGTCGAAGAACTCAGGCTACTGCGTCCAACCCGCATGCATCGAGCCATCTTGCACCATCCGAACCGCCTGCATCCAACCAACATGTTTCGGCCCTCGGTTTCTTGGAAAATCGAAGAAAGACAAGAAATCCAAACCCAAAACCGAGATATTCAACCAAGTTACCCCTCTCCCCGAGCTCATAGCCGAGCCCACAAGCGCTCGTTCAAT
>AYJT01079548.1:0-12690 GCA_001278415.1 Ocimum tenuiflorum | reverse complement strand
AATTTAGGGTTTTGTTTTATTTCTCACTGGTCCATTTACTGGAAATTTCGTTAGCTTTTTGATCGTGTCAGGTCTGCGATCCGCTGCGCCGCTTTAGAATGTTTTCGCCGCAGAAGCTGTGGCCGCTGACGCCTAGGAGCGAGCCGGCCCAGAAGAACGGGTCCGTTTCCGGGCCTGCTTCGGGCTTGAACACTAGCCCGCTGAGCCCGAGGAATGGAGAGGCTTTAGCGAAAGAAAAAGCTGTGGCTTTTCTTCTCGATGACCAAGAGCCTTTGACTCAGAAGGTCTCGAAGCTCCAGAATGAGGTGTGGACTTGTTTAATTTTGAGGAGTTACTTGCCTTTATTCTATACATCCTCTTTTAGTAGTAATTTTAGTTGGGTTTTTGTTGTTTTCTTGTTTGGTGACGCTGGTTTGTTAATTCACCTTTTTATATAGTTTAGCGATAATATTAGTTGTAGATTTGAGAACTTAGAATGATTTCCATGGAATCCTAGAAAGTTTATTGGTTCACATGCAGAAAGTATTTTAGTTACTACATAGTGTTTAAGAACGCATCAAAATTGGTCGTGAGCAAGCAATTGTAAAATTCTTCTGGTAATTGAGCAAGGACACATTGTGGCAGTGGATTGAGGGGGCACCCTTGCTGTTAATTTTTATCCATGCTGCCAGGTGGTTCTGTTCAAATTAAGTGGCTCCAATAGTGTGATTCTGGGAGTTTAGCCTCTTCGTTAATACCCTTTTGAAATTTCATTGTCTTGTCATAAATTAGCTTCACTTCTTTGGATGAGTAGTAATGTTATACATATCCTTATTCAATGCGGTCCAGCAATTTCTGGACTTTATGTTTTTTAGCCCGTGCAATGTTTTCTTAGTTTCTTTAGTTTATGGCTCTCTGGCATTTCAAATCCAGCAAAGGCCTGTAAGTCCAGGATATTTTTCATGGTTTTTGAAATTTCTTATTACTTGTGGAATATTTTATTCTCTGCCTATTTAATGTGTATTTCTTCCTAAACTGCCAGCTACTTGAACTACTAGTATTTTTTGTCTTAGGACATTGTGATATTATATGAGATCTATCTGTTGATATTTGTCATCAGCGTAAACATTATTGATCTTTTGTCATAACATTGATTTCTTGCAGCTGTTTGAGTATCAGTACAACATGGGCCTTCTTTTAATTGAAAAGAAGGAGTGGAGTTCCAAGTATGATGAGTTGAGGCAAGCATTAGCAGATGCAACTGATACCCTAAAAAGAGAGCAAACAGCTCATTCTAGTGCACTGCTTGAAGTGGAGAAGCGGGAAGAGAACCTAAAAAAAGCGCTGGGTGTTGAAAGGCAGTGTGTGTTTGATGTAAGATTTATACTTCCATAAATTTTCGTTCTGTAACTGCACAAATGTCTTTCATTTTAAAGAGAAGCTTCTGGTAGTCTATTGATTCAAACTATCTGTTGGTTCTTCTTATCAAAAGAATGTCGTTGGAAATGATTGGCTAGGCTATGTCACTCTCATACAAATTGCCTGCATTTCTTAATCAACGTATGTGCATAAGTTGGGGAGAATAACATAAAAAAGTGCATACCATGATTCTTCTGTCCATCAATAAATGCATGCATTTCACAGAGGCTCTGTTCAGCTAACCCATTACCTAAGCAATAGTGAGACCTTTATTGGTTGATGGGTGATGTCAAATCTTCTTTCTATTATTAGCTGAGAACCTTATTTTTTAATATCATGCTGGTAGTAGCTAGTTAATTTGTTATGCTCTTGGGTGCATCAGCTCGAGAAGGCTTTACGTGAGATGCGATCAGAATATGCTGAAATTAAGTTCAATGCTGATTCCAAATTGGCCGAGGCCAATGCACTTGTCACAAGTGTTGAAGAGAAATCACTGGAGGTGGAAGCAAAACTTCACGCAGCTGATGCTAAACTTGCTGAGGTTAGTAGGAAGAGCTCAGAAATTGAGAGGAAATTGCATGAATTGGAGGCTCAAGAAAATATTCTTCGAAGAGAACGGTCTTTGTTTACCACAGAGTATGCTCAATTGCTTTGGCTCATATCTTATTTCTTGTATATTGATTCCTCTCTGAAATTATCCAGCTGATTAGTAGCAGTCTGACAAAAATTCCCCTTTTCTCAGGCGTGAAGCTCATGGTGCTTCCATATCTAAACAGCGTGAAGACTTAAGGGAGTGGGAACAGAAATTACAGGAAGCTGAGGAGAGATTGGCTGATGGTAGAAGATTACTGAACCAAAGAGAGGAAAGAGCGAATGAACTTGATAATTTGTTGAAGGAAAAACAGAACGACATTACAGAACTAAGGAAGAAGATTGAGATTGCTAATTCAACTTTGAGGACCAAAGAAGATGATATAAGTAGCAGAGTAGCCAACTTAGCTCTTAAGGAGAAGGCAAGTCTCTAACTCGGATTCAATCCATAATTTATGGTTTCCCATTTTGACAGTTATTGAAATTGATGCAGGAAGCTGAAGTTGTTAAGAAGAAGTTAGATGATAAAGAGAAACATTTGCTGGAAGTGGAAGATAAATTAAATGCTAGAGAAAAGGTGAGTATAGTTGTAGCCTCTCCACCACTTGTTGATTAAAAATGTGCAACCTTTGCGGCTTTACCATTCTCTAAGTTCCATGTTTTCCTGTATGGCTTTGTCGTGTTTTTGATTCTCTGTTTTATGATGCAAACAGATAGAGATGCAGAAACTGTTGGATGAACATAATAGCATCCTGGCTGAAAAGCAGAAGGAATTTGAGTTGGAGATGGAGCAGAAGCGACAGTTGAATGATAACCAGTTGAAAAAAAAGGTAGTTGAGGTGGAGAATAAGGAAACTGAAATTAAACATATGGAAGAGAAATTGAAGAAGCGCGAACAGGCAGTTGAAAAGAAAATGGAGAAAGTGAGGGAGAAGGAAGAAGATTTAAATTCCAAGTCAAAAGCATTGAAGGAGCGGGAGAAGTCTGTCAAAGTTGAGGAGAAAAACTTGGAGAATGACAGAAAGCAAGTACTTGCTGAAAAGGAAGAATTATTCAGTATCAAGGCTGCATTTGAAAATGTTAAGATGGACACTGAGAATTTGCGACTGAGACTCGGTGAAGAGAGGGAACAACTAAAATTAACTGAAGATGAAAGAAAAGAACATACTCGCCTACAATCAGAGTTAAAACAAGAGATAGACAAATACAGATTCCAAAGCGAGCAGCTTATGAAGGAAGCGGACAATTTGAAGCAAGATAAGGGAAAATTTGAGGCAGAATGGGAAGAGCTGGATAGTAAGAAAGAGAAGATAAAACAAGAACAAGAGGATATTCTTGAGCAGAAAAGATGCTTCGAAAAACTAAGACAGTCCGAAGAGGAAAGACTGCGCAAAGAAAAGCTAGAAACAGAGCAGTATGTTCAGAGGGAATTGGAAGCTCTTAAATTAGCCAAGGATTCTTTTTCTGCTAGCATGGAGCATGAAAAGTCAATGCTGACTGAGAAACTCGAGAATGAAAAAAGTAAACTGGTACATGACTTTGAAGTGCAGAAACAAGAGTTTGAGGCCAAAATGCAAATGAAACAAGATGAGCTGGAGAATTCTTTGAATGAGAGGGAAAAATCATTTGAACAAGAGAGGGAAAGGGAACTTAGTAATATTAATTACTTGAGGGAAGTGGCTAAAAGAGAAATGGATGAGATGAAATTGGAAAGGCAGCGAATAGAAAAAGAAAAATTAGAAATTTCACAGAATAAGCAGCATGTGGAAGCACAACAAAGTGAGATGAAAAAAGATATTGAGGAGTTGGTTAGTTTGAGTAGGAAGCTGAAGAACCAGAGGGAACAATTCATCCAGGAAAGAGAGCGCTTCATTGCATTTGCTGAAAAACAGAAGAACTGCAATATCTGTGGGGAGACTGTTCGTGAATTTGTGCTGTCTGATCTTCATCTTTTAGCTGAAATGAAGAATCTTGAGGCTCCTCCAATGCCCAATGTGGCAGATGTTTATCTGAAGGAGGCAGGTGAAGGCACTTCCAGGGGGGTTAATGCAGAATCCTCCCCTGTTTTAGTTAATTCAGGATCTCCCATTGCTGCTGGAACTATATCTTGGCTCCGGAAATGTACCTCAAAGATTTTAAAATTTTCACCGGGAAAGAAACTTGAACTGGATACTGCACAGGATCCTAAAGGTTCTGTTTCACTTTCTTCGAAGCAAATTGTGGATTCACCAAAAAAGTTACCTCGTGGTGAAGAGGAGCCAGATCCATCCTGTCAAATTGCAAATGATTCTGCTGATGTTGAAATAATTGAATCAGATAATATCATTAGGAGGGAGGTTGAAGCTTCCCAAGCTCTGTCTGTTGATCAAGATCCATTGTATGTCGTAGAAAATTCTCATAATAGTGATCTGCATATGCGTCGACGTGGACCTGGCAAGAGAAGTAGGACTAGGAGTGGTAGAACAAGATCAGGGAAAGATTCCATGACCAATGGTGATGTGGAGAACTCGGTTCATGCTAATGATGAAATCCAAGCAGAGTTGGATCAGGTTGAAACAGCCAGAGCCAAAAGAAAGCGAGAACGCACAGAAGGTTCACAGGCAACAGTAAGTGACAGTCAGAATGAAGGTCATTCAGAGAGCATCAAAGATGGTGATCGACCAAAAACGCGGCAGAGGGTTGTTGGGGACACTGTGGCTGATCAAAACCTTGTTCAGAAGCGATACAATCTCCGACAACCCAAAAGGTGTGTGACACTTCTAACTGACTTTGTTGTTCTGTGGTTTTGGATCTTGTTGGAGGATTGTTCATTTATTTTATTTTATTTTATTTTATTTTTCTGAGTTGGGGGAGGAATTGAACCCTGATCTCTCACATTCTAAAGGGTGATACCTCTAAGCTACATTTTCACTTGCAAACGTCATCCATTGGAATATGACAGGCACTGTAATACTTGTTCTTGTGACTGGAACACTACGGTGCACAAGTTTGTCTGCTTATTCGTGACCAATAACTTGGAAAACTTCAATTGAGCTCCATCTTTGTCTGTAAATGGGGAAATAATATAATCATTTCTCCTTTTCTTGCTGCCTATTTTTTGATTGGAGAATTCCATTTGTGAGATTCTTACTTTGTCTGCTAATTTTCCTTCTCAGGTCTGTGGTAAAAAAAGCTTTACCTCAAGCAAGAAGGGGCAAGGAAAAGGGAGCTGATCAACAACCTGCCTTAAAAGCTAACCAATCTGAAAATGTTGAGGTTTCTGGAACTCCAAGGGAGGAAGCAAATAAAACTGAAGGTTCAGTCCCTGCTCCTTTAAGAAGCACTGCTGCAGCAAGCGAATTTTCTGCCGACAGTCCTGTGAGCACTCCTTTTTCTCTCTTTTCTTGCATATCATTGTTCCACGCTAGAATCTTCTTCCTCACTTTTCTTGTTTCACTCACAGTTTAAAGATGCTGGAGGCACCAAAGGCGGGCATGCCAACACATCACACACATTTGTTGACAACCAAGCTCTAAGCGAGGAGGTTAACGGAACAGCAGAAGACAGTGGTGAAGAGTTCAGAAGTGAGAGTCGTGAGGAAGATGATAATGATGGGGATGACGATGATGATGAGGTCAATCATCCCGGTGAAGCTTCCATCGGGAAGAAGCTGTGGACTTTTCTCACCACGTAAAGTATCTCCACGTCTTACTTCTTAGTTGTAACAACCATTTTAGCATCTCTTTTTTTGCAATCAAGAAACTTGCTCTAGTTAGCTGTGTGTATTATAGTTTGCAAAGCACATACACGGCGTCGGTGGGGGTTGGAGGAGTTAAATAGATCCCTCTGTCTCGTCTACTCAGAAGTTGGGGTTGTTAGTATATGTAGCTGATATTCTTCACAGTGCGCCTTTTGACACTGCACTGCCTGCGTTCTTCATTTTCTTTCTACCCTTTTGCTAATATGTTTGTATTAGAGCTTTGTGCGTGTGACTTGGGCTATTTTTTATGTTTATAATGCAATGAAGTACTTCAAAATCTGCAATTTATTTGAGTATCTGGAATACGAACACGAACTATTTGAACAACAGAAATGTTTAAGTTGTACTTCATAATTCTGCAAAATAATTTCAACCCATAAAAAAAAATTCTATGATCTCTAGAATTTCATATTGAAACGCGTCATTTTGTACCAAAAACTATTATTTAGTACTTGATTGAGTCATTTAGATGATGATCCAATTTGTGTAGCTTTTCAGACGCAGCAAAGCTTTGTAAGCCAATGCAGATTTCGGTGGATGGTTGTAATTTTGGGAAGAAAAGAGTCCATATTTATCTTCACTGAATCATTGTTGTTTGTGTAGATGTTTATGTTTAGGTCAAAATATTCATACTGCGTCGCCTACAAGAACAATTTTTTTTTCTTTTTCTGCTCTACAGCGGTCAACTCCTTGAAGCATTTAATGGATTATGGAGAAATTATTTATTCTTATCTCGAATTTTAGTTGTTCCTAAATCGCTCATTATTTGAAATATATATATTGAACATAATCTTTTAGTTCATTTCCACTTGCTGAAATCCCGCGTTATAAAAACTGATGTGGGAAATAAAAATGAAATAGACAAGGTGGGGACGGAACGTTGGAACCTCTCTTTTTCCATAAAATTTTATACAACAAAAGAATGGTTTACAATTACGTATTCCCTTCTTTCTTTACCTTACAATACAGATAATCCCAAATTAAATATACACACAATTTCCCACGTTACCAAAATAAATTCACCTGAGAAATCTACGCAACTAAATATTGGGCAATTATATACAAGCTCATATATCGCGGTTGAAATTCTTTTTACACAATGGTATTATGTATTCTAAATGATTGCTAAGTGTACTAATTACCATCTACACAATGGAACAATATGTCTATATGAACCATAAAGAGTAATAATCTTAGTGTAACATTTTAAAGCACTTCGGATCTCCTGTAACAATAGTGTTATACACTGTGTTGCATTGCTTGGATTATTGACAAGTGTATCAATCAAGGGGAATTAATTATGGTAGCATCTTTATTTATCTTCATTGATTTGTACACTTTATAATAATTCGAGCAATGTAACACATGTATAACACCATAGTGTAATAGGTGATTCGGACCGATTTTAAAGAGCAATATGTATAGCAATTTCTAATACTCGAGAGCCATTTGGCATAAACTCACTGAACAACAGTCACTCTGAATAACATATTATATAATGGGGATAATTTAATCCCCTCATATCCGCTTTACAATACTCACACACACACACACACCAACTGCTCAGCATCAGATTTAATTCTTTCCATTCACCGTCTTGTTATAATTTTTAAGGTCCCTGAAATCACAACAAAGAAGATCAGTGCACAGCCAAAACAAAAACATATCAAAAGCATTACACTAACTTACATGCAACGAGGAATGGAGCAATTCGAAGCTTTGCAATTCTGTGCGTGCTTCCTGAGCAGTGTCCAGATAATCTTACACTGTCTGCAACCACCAGCCGCTCGGATTTCGCATTCGTTGCTATGTCCAAACATCGTTCTGATCTTATTACAGTAGAATTGCAAGCAGGGGCTGTGAATAGTTGATGAACACTGATTGGCATGTTCTAGAACATTCTCAAGTTGCTGCATGACTTCTTTCTCCTGCGCTTGTTCACCCTTGTTTGATGCATGGAGATGGTGCAGGATCATCATTGATGAATACTTAGCTCGTCGAAGCGTGTCGAATCGGTAGTAGTTCTTCTCACACAAGTTCAAGAATGAATGTCTGTCTTTGAAGATGTCATTCTCTACAGGGCCCTCTTTGTCATCAGTATCAGCTGGCACTTCCTTCACTGGTGTCTGGAAGTAACGCATTCAAATTATCATAACTCTCTCATTTAGATCCAGATTATGAAAATAGTATATCAGATTAACTCGATGTACCTTATAGAGTTGGTGTTTATCCCCATAGATGGTAGTGTGTGTACTCCGTATGTTGGAAGATAGCTCGAGCTTATGGCATCTGTAAAACAGGCAAAAGAAGTTCGAGTTATATGAATGCTTAGTATATTATTTAGTAGCAGCAAAATAAATTATAGTTGAAGGAAAAAATTCACCTGCTACATAAGCGAAATTTGCTGCACTGTTCACAAGACCAACAGCTTCCAGACAGTATTGTTTCTCTGCATTTACTGCAGGTGAACTGCAAATCGATGACGAAGAACTGATCTTTCAAGGGAATTATCCTTTGCTCAAGCTGTAAATAAGTGAAGGAAAGATTATTACAGTAAATACCATGTAATAAGTAGGTATATTGACTGTTTAAAGGAAAACACACCTTCTGCATGACTAAAAGATCTTTTGTTGCTTCAGTGGGAAGATGATTATGTCCCATTGCTTTCATAGTTCTTTTTGTCATTTGAATACTAGTTTTCATGTCAAATGATTGTGCTATATCTTCGATGGTACAAGACCAGTAATCTCCATCAAAGTAAGGCAACCGAGCTGCTGTAATCTTTTCACCGTTTGGAACAAAGAAGTGGTCATGGAAATTAGATATTCCAACCACAACATTTTCTTCCTTGGCTTTTTTAAGCATCTTCTTGTACCTGTAAAATTTCAAGGGCATGAATTTTCTTTAAGATACGTAAACATATAATAACTACTAAAATGCACTATTTCTGCAGCAGTATTATTATATACCATTGAACCAACTTATTTTGATTTGGTCTTTTCTGAGTTTTGGGATGACAATGAAGTATGTAATCTTCCCCTTTTGAAGGTGGGCAAGACCATAAGTAGCAGGTAACGAAGCCAAGTTTCTTGCAGTAATCAAGATATCCAACCTGAAACAAGAAAGCTTGAGTGATCCATTCATAAGTGGAAGAAATTAGTAAGAAAGAGATGGGATGATTACCAGTATCTCGTGATATACGAAGGTACGCAGAAGTATGCCAGCAACGGTTTTTGTATCAGGCCTGAAGTATTTCACCGAGTCAAGATACGAAATGTAGACAGAACGGTTGTTTGGTTTTCCACATTCTGATCCAAACTCTTGAACATACATAGCAAAGATGCACACATCCACTCCATCAACCTTTTGGAATAATAGGATCACCTACATTACAAAATCATTATCAGTTACTGTAAACTAACTGACAACTAGTTATGATAAGTAAAGAGAGGAACCTTAGATTTATATGGAAACTCTGTTGGATAAGTCTCATTTTGGAGGACATCTAAAAACTGTTGCTTCACTTTTAGTTGTTTATTCACATCTAAGACCACTCTAACTTTGAGATCTGAAGCTCCAGGCACCTGTTAAAATAGTTTTAAAAAAATGTCAAGAAATTGCTGTAAGAAAGAACGAGCTTGCTCATCTTGCAAAGTACATTGCTTACTTCATTAGCCTTCTTCCCTAAACGCTCTGCTCTCAGTTTCCTCTCTTGTCGAAGACTCTTGAAGAGACGTTGCTCTATGTGATCACTAAGCTTGGTTCTTGGTAGATCTTCTGCCCCAGAAGGTGGAGTTATTGATACATGATCTTTTGCTTCTTCTATATCTTTTAATCGGCAAAATGGACAAGTATACTTGGCATCCCCTAGAAAATCTAGTTTTTTATTATAAAGAGCACAAATCTCATGTTGCCAGCCTTGGCATTTGTCACATCGTACCCACTGTAACAGAAGCATAGTCAGTAGGAACACCGAAGCCTAGAAAACAAACAGAAGAGGAGTTTAATGAAGGATTTCTCACAGCTTCATCAGATTCTGCAGTGTTTGTGCCTTTTTGAAGCTCTGATTTGGGAAATGACATCCCCTTGAATGAGATATTACGGCCTCTAGCATTCTTTAGGCACTTTGTACAAAAGGATTGTCGCATGCCCACTCTGTCGAGTGTCCAATAATAAGTTGATTTGTGCTCGATTCGAGCTCCACAAGATGAACAGCGCAGATCAAGAGCAGTGAAGGTGATCGTGTCCAAAGAGCATAACTGGCATACATCTGTAGCGCGTGCTTCCTGCACAAAATAGTCAGACAAAGAGAGATGTTAAGACAAGGCTACAATATAAATTGTCTACTTTTTGAAAAAAAAAAAAGTAAGCTCTAGACATACTGAGTTGATGTCTTGATTGAAACTACGCAAGTGTTCTTTGATTTGCTCAGTTGTGAAGAAATCAGTTAGGCAGATTTTGTTAATGCTGTCCAAATCATATCTAGCATCTGCACTGTCCTGCTCGGCTCGACTCGTTAGTTTCAAGTTTTCTTCTCCATCAACTGGTGATTCTCGAGGATGGACAGAAAAGTAATCAGTTTCCACTTTGTTAGACTCAAGCAAGCCTATCTCCTGCTGTTCAAGAACCAAATTTTGCTCTTGGGAAGAAGGGATGGCATAATCTTTGCCGAGATTTATGTTATCAATATCAAGAACACCATTGCTTTTTCCAAGATGGTCTTGTTGAGGAAGAACACAAATGCTGTCAGAACTCGAAATTGGAGTACAAAGGGTTGCAACAATTTTCACATTGCTAGTCTTCACCCAGTCCATGTCGCAGTTTTCATCAACTGAATTGTGCTCTTCAGCACGAGGAATGGCTTCGTCTGTTCCCAAATTTACGCCACAAAGATCGAGAACATCACTAATAGTTTGAAAACTATTTCCAGAATTGTTCTCTTCAGCATGAGGAATGGCATCAACTGTTCCAAAATTTATGCCACAATGATCAAAAGCGTCCCAAACAGTTTGAAGACTATTCCCGGAATTGTGCTCTTCAGCATGAGGAACGGCATCATCTGTTCCCAAATTTACATAACAATGATCACGAGCTTCACAGACAGTTTGAAGACTATTCCAAGAATTTTGCTTTTCAGCATGAGGGCTAGCACCATTTATTCCCGAAATTATGTCAGTGAGATCAAAATCATCACTGACTGTTTTAAGACTATTTCCAAGGTTGCTTTCGGATATGGGAACCTCATTTGATGAGACAGAGTTTATAGGTGACGGCCCCAAGCTAGAGAATCCAAATTTTTTATACTCAGTCGAACAATTATCTGGAAGAGCTCTCTGAGTTACCCTATTTGTCTTCTCTTTACAATTCTTATTATTCACTAGTACCTCATTCGTACAGACCGATTTCATATAGTCTCCCCCGAAATATGAAAGTTCATCAGATTTTCCAGTGGCATTCAAAGATATATTCCAGTTTACTGCAGATGATGCTTCATTGAAGCCATAAGGATCCTGCATGTAATCTGAAACTCCATTAAATTTTCTGCATGCCATTGGTCCACCATAATTATCTGCAACGGCATTGCAAGTTGGAGCTGGCCAGATAACAGCATTATCCGTCTTCACTCGTTTAGAGGCTGCTGGCATGAATCCAGACACGTATCCATTAGGCTGTTCGGATTCTGAGGGAAATCTCTTGATGGGGAACGACGCAAAATTAGTCCCTGATCTAATCGCCTTTCTACGGAAGAACATACGAACTGGTCCGCATAAATGGCAATAAGTATTAGCACACCTTTCAAAGTGCGATATCAGTTCTCCATACCTCTTACAATCACAAACTATAATCACACACAACCTCGAATGCAAGTGATTCACGAACTGTGTTCTTCCTATTTTCAAGTTGATATACCATATCAGGAGTTTCTGCAAGGTGCGAGTTGAAGCTGTAAATCTCCTGTCAACTTCAGTGTCAGCTACAGTAAATCCAATCGCCTCGAATCTGCGGAAGTCGTTCTGCATCTGATTGTCGAGGATTGAACGATCTGAAATTGGTCGCCTGAAAGAGATTCCGACATGGTTCGATTGGTAAGAATGTGGTGAGAAGATGAAGCCCGCAGTTTCAGGTAAAGAGGAGGGATGGCGAGAAGAAGATGCACCAAATCCAATACGCGCGCCAACATCGTTAGGTTGATGGTGATTTAGGTTTTGGTTTTCCTGCAGATTAATTAAATATCCCGTCTTCATTACGTAATGTTTTTTTTTGAAGGGCATTACGTAATTAATGATGATAAGAAGATCAAATCAAACAAATTACATGCAGGCAGCGGGGATAATTTTCGTAATACTAATTAATACACCAAATAATTAAGAGGAGGTGTACTGCGATATTTGAGTTTAAAATCCAAGATGAATATAAATTTACAAACATAATTACTTTCGCTCAATTTATGTATATGTTTTTATCCCAATCCTATTATGTATATTATAACAACGTTCTATCATAATTTTGTTATGATTAGTTAATGGACCAGAATTTATTTTATCTAATTCTATTATGATTAGTAAATAGAAAGTTTTAATCTTTAATATAATGAATCAAGTAGATATTAATCTAATTAAAATATTAATATTTATATAATTATTAATCCACGATTTGGTCCATATATTTCAACACTTATAAGTAATGGTTAGACCGATTACTAACAACATATTTGAAATATTTTAAAACTAGTCCCTTTTCTAGTTAATTCACGGAGTCGAGAAAATTCAGGAAATCTATAACTTTTTACAGAAATTTTTTATTATTATTATTTTGTTTGAAAATATGATATCAACTTAAAAAATGTGTTAAATATTATTGTACCCGGCGAGATATTCGGAGATTTTTTTTTTTTTATTGTATTCGCTCTTACAAACCTAAATTTCGATATTCTATCTGTTTTAGATTATGTGGATAAATGT
>AYJT01079546.1:0-10655 GCA_001278415.1 Ocimum tenuiflorum | reverse complement strand
GACCACCTCTGCTCACTATGGTAACCTCTGCTGGAATTTTCGGGTGGTTGATTATACCGTTGGTTTGAAGTATGCCTAGATGGAGGTAAACTTGAATGGTTTGGTGTCCAAAGTCTTTCATCAGCATTTTCTGGGACGGGAGCATTTATCCCTGGAAATTTGATGCTCATTTTCCGAGATGGCTCGACTTGGCTTGCACCTAAAATTTCGCCTTCTTCACTTTCATCCTTGTGTGAGTCGTCGCCAAAAATTGTTATCCCCGAAGGCTGGTCTTCTATGTCTGCCTCTGAAATCAAATTGAAACCCTCATGAGGACAAACAGGAACGACAAACGTAGAAACAAGCACATGCACTAATCTTTTTACCTAGATAACCAGGTGGATATCCAATTTCTCGCATTCTGTTAAGCCATGGGGGTGGATCAAGCTCCTATGCACCCATAAAATGAGAATCATTGATAAATGTTGAAGATGCAAGAAATCCAATTGTAAATTATTTTAGGATACTTTTATATTCTATTTTGGGTTCAGTTACCAACTACAAAATAGTGCATGATTCTCATATGAGAGAGAGAGAGAGTTTAATATACCCCAAGGCCCAAAGCTTTCCTTGTTTCCTCGTTAAGCACACCTGGTGTCAGGTCATCATATTTTCCTCCCCGAGAACTCTGATAATATCGAGTTGAATTACGAGAATTAGCATGTTGGTTGCGTTTGGCATTGTGCTGCTTTCGAGCATTATTAACAGCAACATTGTCACGTGGCTTAGTGCAATCTCTCAGTGCATGGCTGTATGAACCACAGTTGAAACATCGGGAAGTATCCAGCATCTCTGCTCCTCTGCGGTATAAAAACAAAGGCATAATTGAAATGAAATCATCTGATGATTATAGTGTTTCATATATAGTTTCTTCAATTAATACCAGGCCTTGAACGACCAAAACAAAATTCATTACGTGTTTCGACGCGCAAAACACCACGCCACATTGACAAAGAAAAAGAATCAAAGAAAAAGAGAATACAAACAAAAACTTAAGGAAGGAAAGAACATTTTTAGTGATGTATACAGGAGGTGTTGGTGGCACGAGGTGGAGGAGGGGCGGGGGTGGACGTTGGTTCAAGAACATTCATCTGTTAAAAGCCAACAGTCTCTGAAAGAGATTAGAATAAGCACATACCCATCCACACCAATGGAACCATCAGCTGAAGTCAAAACTAAAGAATATCCACGATCATAGAGCGGAACAGAAGTGCTATCCAATTGTTTAAACTCCTTACTTGACCACATCTCTGTTTGGTTATCCACCCGAAAGGTCTGCAAACATATAGTGCATTACGACAACCATTGGGTTTTTAGAAAAATATTCTTCAATAATAAATGGAGGACGAAAGGTTATCATGCCACTCAGTTCTTCAATAATAAATGTAGGACGAAAGGTTATAAAAGTGTCCACAAAACTAGCACCCAAAAATGCTGCACATCACACCCCATTAGCAACACAAAATCATCCCATCCAGTAATCCACAGTATTTACCCTAGCGCATGCTACTTTGCTCACAACATCAATAACGACTACTGTAATGTCACCCTGATTGAAGGTCCCTTTCCAATGAAATTTCTGCTTGTTTGTATCTGCTTTATTCTTCATCTTCACAAACCTTTTTTGCTCTAGTTACCATTGTATTCTTCTTATGGAACTTCCCTCATCTGTTTTCTTACTGTTTTTTTTTTCTTTTGGCTACCATGTTTAACTTGGTTGGTTTAATTTGAGAAATTCATCACTTGGAAAATCATAAATATAATTAGGGGAATCCTCCCTAAAATAAAATTCCCCCTGCCCTGCTCCCACCCTTGAATATTTTTAAGTTGATATAGATCAGTTTGCACATGCACGCGCGCACACACACAAAAACACAGATAATATGTTTGTATGCATCACAAATGAATATTTATGACTCAATCATTCATTTAATAAGAACAAAAATCTCCAAAATATTGCCTCTGATTAGATGATATACCGAACCGAAGAAGCTTTCATGCAACACAACTACCCAAACAGTGTTATGAATGCCAAGGAAATGGTTTAGTGCCACATTTTAGTTGATCTAAAATTTTTTTAAGGAAAATTTGATGAGTCGTCACAGAGATTGCTATATGCGGAATACAAAATTCTATGAGTTTCTTCTTGAGAGCAAGTCATCACAGAATTTTCCCAGGACACTTAAATAGGTGAAATGTGAATGACAGATGCCAAGGGAAGCCAGTCCAATATATGGCATAAGTAAAACATGAAGAGAAACATACTATTGAAGAAGGTTTATCCACACCAACATTAAGGGCAGGGTAGTAGGTCTCTTCTCCAGATTCCAGCACCACATTTGCATCCTGAGTTAAATAAGTTGACATCAGCAATTGGCAGAGCTACATCAGGAGGCTAAATTCCGAAATCCACAAAATAAACACCAACAGGATTGAAGTCGAGAACAAGCATATACAGACAATATAGTGTAGAAAATAGCAGTCTTACATCTGATGAAGGGCACTGATGTGAATGCCATTGAGACCACTCCTCTAATAGTTTTTCAAGCTTTTGCTTGCTTTCTCTGATAATGGAATAGACGCTTATCAGTACCAAGTAACAATTAAAGAAGAAAAGGTTTGCGCATAGGACACAGGGGGTAGCATACCTTGGTAGAGAGCTATATATAACACGCACTGAAGGTTGCTGCTCATCGACAGCCAGTCGAGGTCTCTTGACACCGGACAAAGCTTATATATCAAGTTATGGAAAGTATACAACCAGGAAACTGGCAGGTAAATGAAGGAAAGAGGATGGGAAACAACATTTACAGAGTTCAAATTCCAGTAATACAGAAGAGTACAGATACAGATTAAAACAACAAAGCCTACAGAAAAGGATACAATTAGCATCTATCTCCTTTCTACTGGAAAGTGTTTCATTTTTCTTAAGATTGCTGAAAGTTATTTCACTTTGAACTGATAATAGTCCATTCCTGGAATGCACAGAACTGGCAGACACCACTTTTTCTACATCTGCAATTGAATTCGTCAATTCAAAACCAACAGGCTGTGTCGAAGAATTACTACCCTTTTCAAAGTCATCCTCCATTAGCGCATCCATATTTTCATCTAAAACACCTGATATAGCACTAGGGGCCTCCCCATGGATCCCATCTAAAACTTCAGAGTTCGGAGGTTGAGATTCAGAATTAATGGCTTCGGAACCAGATTCACATGCACCCTCATTCTCACTACCATGTTCTGAATTACTCGAAGCCGGGAGTTTGATTACATCCTCTGTTTCCATTGTAGGAAGTATCTATTCTGAGTAGAAATATATTATGTTTATGCTGCAAGATGTACACGGCAAGAGTTAACAAAAATAACCTATTCAACTCTGAAGATTACTCATTAATGAGGCTGAGGTACAGCAAGAAACACGATTGAAAGTGTCGAACAGCAAGGCCGGGAACTAAATGGATTTAAAACTTCTTCAACTTCTAAAACTGCACTGATTTGCAATAATGCTTGCCACACAACAAATGAGGTTTCAAACGGGGAATTACATGAAATAATGTCATCGCATGGCACCTAATACATCCGCACTCAACACCACGCATCTATATTTCCAACTAACTGTTACATCTTTCAGTATTCACTAATAAAACTAGTTAGCTTCTACACAACCTATGGATCTGAAAAGATTGAGCGAGAAGTGTCAAAGAATGGAAATTAAACTATGCCGCAGCTGCAGAAATACTATAAGACAAAAAAAAAACCTAAAACTCTTGCATCAAATTTCGGAAGGAAAAGAATCAGAAACAAATTAAACCAATAAATCCAACTCTGCATGCGCTTGAGGAACGTAACTGAAAAATCAATCTAAATTAGTCTAAATAGGATTTTTGCAATCGAATCTTAAAGTCGCTACGTTAAAAAAAATTAAGAAATAAAGAAAGAAGAACACGAGCAAATAACCAATGAACTAGGGTTTTCGAGTTACCTGAGATGCCTGGGTACCGCCGCCGGAATGGATAAACTCGAGAGACTTCGGCAACCAGGTCGGCTCTAGCTGTAGCGCCAAGATTTTTGAAAATTTAGGCGATAAATCTTTGTGAGCGTGAGGGGGCAGAGGCTGAGAGATTTTGCGCCTCGCAACTCGTAAGGTCTCCGCAGCCTTTCCGATATTTATTTAAATGATTTTTTCAGAACATTTATTAAAAATAATTAATCGAACATCCATAACTGTTTTCATCATTGCATGATACTTGTCCGACCCTGTCCCAGCAAAATTAGAAGAACTATAAACAAAAATTAATGCGACTCGTAATTTATGATTATTACTGGATTTTTCTTTGGAACCGATTAGTGCTGAATTTATTTCTCGGAGAGTTCATTGTGTTATTAAAAGCAATTTTTATAAAATTTGCAACACAATTTTCAAAATATTGCTATATTAAAGCACATTCAAATTATTGTACGTATTTCAACTTTATTCTACGTGTACGCGGATAATTGAGTTTCTAAATATGATTAATGAACACATTTTCATATAATTGAAACTAAATTGGGATATTAGCAAATGTTGTAGCCTATCTTTGTCACCGCCGGCCGGCTATAAAGGGCTGACCTGGGCATCTGGCCAGCCGATCTCCGAAGTAATTCAGGTACCAATATGGATATGAAATTATAAATGAGATTGGCTGCCTAACAAAATATTTGGAATCGGTTCGGGAAAAAAATGAAATAAACTTAATATATATAAAGTCGAGTTACTCAAATAGGTGATAAGTTTATTCTTGAGCTCAACTCAACAACCTCGCAAGTCTTATCGAGTTCGAATTGAGTTGAGTTGGTGGGTCCTATCGAGCTTAATATAATTTGTTTGTATTATATAAATAATTTAAATCTTTTGTTAAAATAAAAAAAAAAACAAAATAGAACAATTGGACTTGATCGAGTCAAAGTCGAGTTTAATAACAAGTCGAGTACGAGCTTCCGAGCTCAGGTGAGTCAAGCTCGAGACTTACTTTTTCAAGGTGAGTTTGGTCCAGTCTGCTGACTCGACTTATTTACACCCCTAGCTGCAAGTCTTCTTGGAGGTAAAATCCGTTCCACCACATTGAATCCCTGGTGCTGAACACTGACGCATCTGCAGGGATTGCATAGTATTAAAATTGCAACAAAACTCTCAAGGATTCAATAGAATTCCATGCTAACCTTCACCTGTCTAATTTGCTTTTGCTTAAGGTTTTGAAACATTTTATGAGACACAAACATGAGAAGGCAAAATGAAACAAGATGATACTGTTCGACAAAAACACTTAAGCCTATTACCAGTGTTGATGGAATAATTAACTTCGAAAGTGGAAGAAACTCCTTTATAGAGACCTCCTTTCAGGTAAAAAACAGAAGGCTAGAGCATGACATGAGATCCCAAGCACTTATTAGTGGGATATGAGTTGTTAAATAGATGAATGGCTAAACCATATGTTTAAGAACCTTGGCATGTCCCATTTTTTCACAAATGAATATTACAATTCTCAGGAGAGAGACAACCTCTCAATCTTCTGATTTGTCTCAGACATTTTTCACCTAAACCACCATTTCTGAACAGCAGAAATTGGAGTGTTCAGAAACGGGGCATAACGATGGATCAATGGATTCGCAGTTCGTCCAATTTTGGCCCACACACTTTGATGGTAACCAGCAGTTGATGGAGCGTGGTACATCAGCTTCAATAGCTACAATGATTGACAAGCAATAAACAGATTTAATAGCATGCTCTGAAAGTTTAGTTTGTCCAAGTAATTCATCATAATCAAGAATGCAAGTGCTGCTAGAGTGCATCTACATACATGAGGAAACAATATAACATAAGAGACAATATAACATAAAAATGGTTGTTTTTAGAGTACAAGTTCGGTCTTGTGAATGATTATAAAATACTCATCACTTGCAGAGATGTAGTAATTATACCACAGTTAGGCAAAATGTCGTTTAGTCGTCCTTTTTGGCAAAGGAACAACCAGCACCAACCAGAAAATTAGATAAGGTCTTGCAAAATTGGTCAAATTTGATCTGACTACAATATTTTGGCCGAGTCAAATACAGATCATTAGACAGCAGGATCTGAATTTCCCACCATCACCATGATAAGAAACATACATAATGAGTACATCATGACCAAATTTCCTCCTCATGTTGTAGAATATTAGTACAGTTAGAATATGTCCCACATCATTTATGTATCATAGTCTTGTGGTGTCTCTTGTATTATTAATTATAAATAGGTACTTATGTTTGTTTAGGGAGGACTATAATGAGGAGGACGACAGACCCAC
Source organism: Ocimum tenuiflorum (assembly GCA_001278415.1). Taxonomy (NCBI): domain Eukaryota; kingdom Viridiplantae; phylum Streptophyta; class Magnoliopsida; order Lamiales; family Lamiaceae; genus Ocimum; species Ocimum tenuiflorum. Next base: position 4,290 of record AYJT01079546.1, on the reverse strand, counting down.
TCACAATCTACTATAGGGGCAAGTAGCTTTATATTGGTTCAGATGGACTGGAAAGTTCATCATTGAGTGGCCAACCGGTTTTTTTAGATTCTAAGGGCTAATGCATCCCCCACCCTTTTAGCTTTCAACGTATCTTTGGATTTTCACGCCAGAATTCATGTTTGGGCAATTTATACCATCCATACACAGTGTTTTGGATTTTAAAACCAGATCTTACTTCGAGGATTTCCGACACATTCAAATTCTAAGACCCTTCCACAGTTCACCTCATTCTTCGAGATGTGCTTTTCTCCCTTCCCCCTATCCCTGTTTCTGTAGAATTGATGATATATACTACTACTACTTTCTCTACACGTCTCTATACTTTACTAATTGACATACCAAATGTTCGCTTGAGAAGAAAAACCAAAAGTTTCCACTTTCCACTAAGTATAACATCAGGCGTACACATAAATATTTGATTAATCAGGTTCCAAATTAGAGGGGATAAAGAAATAAACACCTGCCAGTAAATAAAGGTTTGTATAATATTCCTCTGCGGCCTGCAAATTCAAATGGTACAACCACTGAATTAAGTTATGAAAGAACATGGGATAGCTATAAATAAAAGGAAAAATATAAGTTGGGCAGAGATACTGACGACGCAAGAGAAATAATTAGAAGGAATCCAGTTCCAATTTCAGATTGTGAGGACATAATGCTAAGAGTAGTGGCATTTGACTCTACCCAAACACAAGCTTCTTCCAAGTACTTCCTGCAGAAAAGCCCATATTGAAGATAGCAGCATATCAAACATTAAATGAGATGATTATTAGCCCGAAACCTCTCGAGATGTCTGAGAAACAAATAAGCTTTTTCCACATAGTTCCTTTTGCACCAATCTGGATTGTTATAAAAATATTTCCATGCTTGGGTGTGGTATGACGCGCCAGAATATTTTTAATACAGTATATTCAACTTTTGTTTTATAACATTCACAGTTTCAATTCAAAGTATTCTTAGAAGAAGAAGAAGAAGTTATTAATATCACAATCGCAGTATCACTAGATAACCAGATGTCTTTAAATGAAACTGTATATGCAACCAATATTTCTTAAGTTGCACTCGTCAACCTAAAGTATCCATAAGAAGAGCCCGATAATGAAAATGATTAAATCTGTTACTCCACATGCTTTTTGGTGGTTTATGCTTTGGAACTTAGATTCATGTCAAAGAAAATAACTATTGCAAGAAAGGGGAATAAAAAGGAGAATCAATTAACTTGCATGACATGAAATGAGAACCTCAGAAGTCACATATTATGTCAACTGGATACCACTGATCGGTTGTTGTAGTAGGATAATGATGCTAGGAATAAAACTCGAGACATCATAAAAAGAAAATTTAATGCAATAAACATTGCCTAATATGAGTTTCACGTTGCACACATTTATTATGAATGCATTTGGACACTATATATTGTTTGCAGTGCAAAATGCAGACGTGCTCACCTGTACAAGGTGGACCTGCTAAAGTTACGTCTCAAGAACTTGGCAACATGCTCAATGGCACGACAAAGTATGGGTATTAAAGCAACTGCCAAGAATGAAAGAGGAAATCTAAGTACATTTTGGAGAGAAGAGAACCGTACATCACAAGCAAAATAATACAGGAATAAATAAAAGCAAACAAAGTAATACTGACATTTGAGGCACAAATGTGAAGTGATAAAAGAAAGGCAGTATATTGAGTAGATAAAATCTCTAGTAGCTAGGACTGTCTGAAACCATATTTGCAAAGCCGGCAAGTTCCAAGCTCTAGGTTTCTGCCAATAGGTATGTTATATCAGGGGGCAGCAAATAGATTATTGATTACTGAAATGATATATTTATGAATCTAACTGGTACTTACCCCATATAATGAGTATAAGGAATAAAGAGAAGAACATGCAGTGCCCAAAAAGGAAAGACGATATGCCCGATTTGAGAGATTTTGAGGCACGAGAGGAAAAATGGCAAGAACTGCCACAATAAAGACCTGCCAGAAAAAGGATAAGTTAGGGTAAAATATTCTGACAAAGGAGCATACCATCGACAGCAGCAATTCACAGTATTTCTAACAAAAATAAATTATAAAAACCATCCAGATACAGATAGAGTGATTAATTATAACATATAGTTATATTGCACGTATAGTCAGAAGAAATGCCTTCTCCTTGGAAAAATATATGAGTGACAACTGCCAAATCAACCTGCAACAATGATTATTACAAAACTCTCAACAGCCCTCTAGTTTTACATCATGATAAAATCCTAAAAGTTTCCGGATTACAGCATTTCTGAATGCAATTAGTTAACTACAGTAAGGTGTTTGGGTAACTATTACAAGAACTAGATTGTATATGCACCTTGCCCTAAAAACAATTTCATCAAAGCTCCACAGACAATTCCTTAAACAAAACGCTGAGTACCTGATGTACTTGTTCTAAAGAAAGTTCAGTGCTGGAAAACCAACAAAATGCAATCCCAAACAATTTATCAATCCAATAACCTTAAGATCAAGGAAACAACAAACTAACATTCTAAAACTTCATATGGTGACCTAGGAGGCTAGGATGAAGACTATAGGACAACATAATAGCATTACGGACAAATATAAAGAAGGTGTGCAAGATGAGCACATTTTAAAATTCCATTCTGGTCATTACAGTTATGCAATGACATCGGAGTTCCAATATAATAATTAAATTGTGATTCATTATAGCAATTGACTTCCCAACTCAAGTGCTGACTGGGGAACTCCTTATTCTGAATCTCCTCTAAAGAAATAACACTAATATACCATCCAGCACTTTGACATACCCAAGCATTGACAGAGAACTGAATGGTTTGTTGATCCCAACGTAATAGTGTAGAACCAGAAGGTGGAGCTGTTGATGACCCTGTTGTTCTACTTGATGACCCTACAAGATGAATTTTACTAGGTTTAAGCCCCCCCAAATGCATAGCTACTGATGAAAACGACAATTTTGAAATGCCATATCAGAAAGTGTTAGTTCTCATCTATGAAAGTTGGCGCTTAAAATTCAGATACTAGACCTGAACCCTGTTGGCGTGCATTGACATTGGAAGTAGATGAAGTAGATGATGATGACTGTGATGATGGTGCTGATGTTCTTGCTGATTGCGGTGTGCTAGTACCACCTATTGGCACCACAATTAGTTCGGGATCCTGAATAGCAAAATTTAACAAGTTAGGAAAACATAAGGATCACATAAGATGATATAGAGGATCCAATATGTCATTATTATAGCTCCTATTCTCAAAGTAGTAAAAATATCGCATGTCATCAAATATTTGTGAACCCACATAATACCAAAGAGTCAGAACGATTTTACACTTCAATTTTCAGAAATATCTATAAATTGCCCTTTAACAGTACAAGCAACTGAAGAACCAAATCCTAAAAATTGAAAAGGCAACTTAACATATCCTAAAATTAAATAACTTGACTCCATTCCGAAATAACTCACTACCAATGCTATCACTATACCCAATCATTTCAGCAAAACCCGGGATTTGAAGCCACATAAAGGGGAAAAACACTTTTTTCCGCACTCAAGCACACACGACTGCTCCATTCTACTGTTTATGCATCAACTCCATCTTTGAAAAACAGGCATAAAGAAAACCATTCACATTTTTAGATACAGTCCAGAGCTAAATTCTAGATAACCTTGCTAGAAACCATCAACATCAGTTCGAAAAGAAAAACCCCTTGAAATGATTCTGAGTTTATGATGACCGGCTTCCATCCCAAATAGGATAGCAAAATCAAATATCATATCCAATGTCATAGCAACAAAATGACGAGATAACAAGCAAGAGGAATTATACGATATAACGCTGGTAGAACTTCTGCTTGAAATGTTTGACGACGTCGTTGCGGGAGGCCATGTGGGGAGGAATAAGGACGTTTGACCAGTAATCCGCCCACCGCGAGTCGTGATCGTAGTCGTAAGCCGCCGCCGCAATCCGCTTCAGGTTCTGCGGGTCCTCATCTCCGCTGCCCATAACTTTCCGATTATCGGAAGCTTTGTTCGCGTTAACGGAGTAAACGAAATTAAAATTGGATAGCTGATATAAGTTTATGGATCAATGCTTCTGCTCAATCATAGTCGTCGTCTCTTTCCTCCTCACTCCCTCTCTGCCAGAATTCTATATCCTTTCCCTTTTCTAAATCTTTTTAACCAATGAAAAATGAATATTACCTATTTATTTACGAGGAAAAAATATATCTACATCCCGAAT